>APFE031581589.1:76733-138506 GCA_000404065.3 Pinus taeda
AGGCCCGAGCGAAACCCCTCAGCAACAAAGGCGTCCCCTTGAAGCCAAAACAGCTCTGATACCAAATGTAGGTTTTAACCCCGTACAAAAATTACCTGCATACGAATTCTAAATCACATGAAAAATAAAAATGCGAGATCATAACACATATACACAGAGATTTCCCACTGGATCCCAAAACCGAGACTACTAGCTTTATTTTTCATCATGTTCCTTTCAATGTTACAATACATATTTATACATGCCAAAGCATCCAATACCATGGACCGAAAACCATCACGTCTAAAACCATGGACCGAAAACCATCGCATCCAAAAAACATGTGCGAAAATCGTGCACAAAACCATAGGTGGGTCTGCCCAACCTAACATAGGGTCCAAAACCAAAATTTTCTGGGGCACTGCCCCGGACCCCATAAAGTGGGGTTACGGCTACCCCTCAAACCCCCTGTTATCTATGTGGAAAGAATATAACAAAACCCAACACAGTGTCGCCGATATGTTCAAGAGAATTCATTCAGAAAATTCGCCTGTGTCTTACCCACTGTAATACATTCACGTTCCATTCTTTCATGACTGCCACCCTGAACATTGTATCATCAGATTGCTTTCACCTCCAAAATCATTTGCTTCGTTCCGTGTCGTAGATGTGGGATTCATTAAGGCCCTCCTATGACAGGTCACTTCTTGTCGACATCAGCTCATTATCCAAGAAGTCGACCTAGGAACAATCCTTTCAGTACATTGAAGCTTGCATGCCTCAATGGCAAGTTTCTCACTTTCAACGACAGGTTTACATTAATGGCCTTCGACCGAGAGATTTTGCATGGTGTTCGACGCCAAGTCCTTTTTCACACCATGCGAATTGTACTGTAGTACCTTGAGGGTCATTGTCATTATTGGTGATTCCTATCGCGCATGTTAACATCTTACATCATTGGCTGGTAATCAGGCGATGTCTTTCCATGTTCGACTCCAGAACATTTTTCACATGGATCGACTTGTACTCCGAGTGAAGATTGAACGAGTTTTGAAGACCCCAGATCTAGTTTCATCCATCCGGGCTGCGATATATTCAGGAATATAAAGACATCAAATGTACATTATTGCTGAACAAATGATCATCCAAATCAAAGGATGATGATTCTGAATCATCATTCTGCCACACAGACGATTGTCTATCCTATGTACATGAAAATGAATTTATAAAGCTGAGCATGGGAATGCCCACCTCAGCTAGACATGACAAATGTTTTCAAGATAATGTATTGTGTTGTATCTTATTACAGGTCGCCTCCCAGCTCGAAAAAACTTCGGATCCTCATGGTAAAGCATTTCACCGGACATCAAAAGATTAACGACCTCATGCTTTAGGGGGAAACTGTTATAGACATTTTTGGGCACTACAATCCCAATCACAAATGTCCATAAACTGAGGGCTCCTAAGACCCTAAAAGTGTTGCTTCACTGCCTAAAGGAACAAGGTCAGCTGATTACATCATCTCCCAAAATTTCTCCACTAAAAACTGCTCAGAAATGGTCAAAACTTGACCATACTGAATACCCAGTGCAAAGGGTACGATGCATATCACCTTCCCAGTGTAAAGGGTGTGATGCATACTGAATGGCCCCACTGTAGGGTGCGATGGTTGGGAATGGACAAATGGCAGGGACAATTTGTGAGGTGGAAGATCTGGAATCTTCCAAAAGCTTCCCCTCTGAAACTTGCCTCTCTATTTTTGACCAGGGATGAGTAAGAGATCATCAGTCTCCAAGTGGAATCAATAACTATCAGAGAGAGGACACTAATCAAGACCCCAGAAGATGACTCACCCCCCTACAATCATCTATATATGGATCCCTCATCACAGAGATCCAGAGGTTGGTAATTTTGTAATCTGTAGAGAAGTGTTTTGGTTTTCTGGTGTAACTTCATATGTTGGGTGATTCTAAAGCTTTTACTTGAAGGTGAAGAAGGGGTTTCTTGCTGGAGGATGATGCTGGGTTAGACATATGTTGTAATCTCTTGCTTACTTTTGCATCTTAATAAGCTATTCATTTTTTTCTCATATTCTTGTGCGTGTTTTTTTGTTATGCCATTGTATGGTTAACATGATCTGGTCCTGTGTTTTTTTATGAATATAGATTTGTTCTCGATGTAGTTGTCTTTGATTCACAGGTGCTCTTTTGAAGCTGGGCAGACGAATGAGAAGCGGCAAAGTCTATCAGAAGGAGAGGATCAAGAAGAACCAAGCGCAGACTAAGGTTGGTCTCTTTGTTCCACTTTATCTATTTTCATAGGAAGTGAAAGTAGACTTACTTGTTTTTTTCTAAGAATAGCTACCGTCTTAGTGGGAATAGCAGTTCGAGTGGCCTATTCCGGTAACATTTATCGTACACTCCATAACAGGGAATTACTATTGAGTGCATTTATAATAAGTTTTTTTCATCCTTTATGAGTTGTGTTACTACAATTTTATATGACATCTACCAATTAATAAAAATAATAATAATAATATACTAAATAAATAAATCTCTTAAAAACAAAGCATATTTTCAAAATATTTTTCAAAATTTTAAAATTTAATATGCCCAAATATCCCGACTTCTATTGATGTGCCTAAGTTTTCCTCCGTGGAGCTATGTGCTTCGTCTCCACACACACATACAATTAACTAATATTAAAAGAAAAAGCTAAAATAAAAACTTATAATAATAAACAATCTTTAATATCTTAAAGATAGTTGTCAAAGAGAAAAGAAGAGAAGGTAGGTAACTAAAAGGGTAAAATGTTAAGTTAGTTTGGAGATTAATTTTTTAGTTTACTAATTTAGGATATTAGAAGAGAGAGTATGGTGATTGAATTATATTAGAATGGTGAAAAGGGAAAAAAATTAATTGCAATTATAGTATTGAGGAATGGTAAATGGAGAGTGGAAAAAAAATAAAAAACAAGATCACAATATTTTATTAAATTAGATTTGTTACACATTGAATATATGATAGATTTTATTATATAGCAGTGATATTGATAGACTGGATAAGCACTACAATGTGGATGATAAAGATCATATGAGCAACTACAACTCACTTTTACATTTCAAAAGAATAAATTCTAGAATATAACCTTGAAATTCACACAATCTAGAATATTCGTCTCTGATATCTCTAAATTTCCCACTTAAAGGAGAAATGAAATATTTATCACGCCTAACTTCTCTTCCTTTGTAGCACATGATCCTCCTGATCATCAAAGTCCATGTCTCGTTCAACATGGAATTTTCACTAATTTCCCACTTAATGGAGAAATGAATTATTTATCACACCTAGCTTCTCTTCCTTTGTAGCACATGATCCTCCTAATAATCATTATCCATGTTTGATTCAACCTGAAATTTTCAACCATTATCAAAAAATATATTGATGTCTATAAAAAAGAACAACCATCCATCAAAATGCATGGGTTCCTAACATCTGCAACCACTAGTCTAATAGGATGTCATTCACATACATGGATCATTCAACTAGTCTTCCATCACATGTCTTCATGCTTGTACTTGTCCATGTAATCTGTATTTTGAGTTCCCTCCACACCATCATCATTCCATGTTTTCTTGAATTACATGTAACCATGCTTTGGGTTTCCTCAGTGAACCATGAACCATGCTATAGAAATTAACAAAAACTTGTTGCTACTAATGAAATCGAACTAAAATCAAGAGATTACAAATTTCCTCTATTATTCTAAGGAATGGAAATCATAATTTAGAAACAAATGCAATGACATGCAACCATTAAAACCACGAGAACACAATAATTTATAGGGGAACCTAACTGGGAAAAACCCCTTTGTTTTTTTCATTACTCAGATGAAAATGAGAAACTATTACAATGTCTTGCTTTGAATCTAAAGCACAACCTACACTGTAAACATGTTCTCTTGTTCATTGTCCTGCTCTGGCCAACACTTATCCAATTCAAGGCCCCAACTTGCTCCTATTTCCTTGCACAATCCTTAAGGAAATTAGCTCCTTAAATATAGGAATTTTTCCTTATTTTCTTATGTAATTCCCAAGGAATGATTCATCTACTTAATTGCCAAGCCTGTACACTCAACTAGTATACAATTGACAATTACAATGTGCATTTTCCTCCACTCCAGCTAGGAAATTCGAATTCCATGCATGTCTGGGCTATTTTTAGTTGATTGACTAGTTTAACTAAGAGATCATCGAGTTAAAAATAGTTCTACTACTCAACTAACCTTCAACTGGCTCAACTAGGTACTTGAGCTCAGTTAACTTATTCAAACTAAAAATAACTAAACTAGATTGCTAAATTTTAGGATTCATCACATGCACAACTCTACTTTTAGCCTATAACTCGAATTTACTGAGTAAATTAGTAGAAAAGGGCCATGCCACACAAGTTAACTGCCATCCAAGTCATGTTGCTAATGTGGAAAATCAAATTACTAAATTCGACTAAGGCATGAGTCAAATTTGGCATTTCTTTCTACACTTTCTAACACTCCCTCTTAGCAAGAAAGGGATTTTGCACCACTCCTATCATGCACCTGTGGAATTCAAATTTTCCTCTTGACAATTCCTTTGTCAAGATATTTGCATCATGCTCCTCATTTGGAATGTATTGAAGCACCATAATTATCCTCTGCACATAATCCCGCAAGTGATCGTACCTGACATCAATGTGCTTGGAACTGTCATGAAATATTGGACTCTCAAAGAGTTTGATACAACTTTGATTATCACAATAAATCACCGTCAGATCTGTCTCCTAACTGAAAATACCCACAAGTATTTTCTTCATCCATGTGGCCCCACATGTCTCTTGACTTGCAGCCATGTATTCAACCTCTGCTAAGCTGAGTGCCACATGTATAAATTTCTACAAATCTTGCTATGATACCATGTAGAAATTAATGTGTAGATTCAATATTGCTCATGAAATTTACTAAATCACAAGACTTGAAGCTATGCTACTCATATGTAAAATTTATTTCACCATTTAAAACAAGAATCATAGACATGCAAAAGGAAACATCACACGTGCACATAGATTTATCTAGGGGAAAGCAACTGCTCAAAACCCAGGCTTACTATCTATATTGCATTAATCAGAGAATAGAGAAGAAATACAATGCTTGATCAAGCCTAAGCACACCTTGCAAGTGTATATTCTATCCCTCTACCTGACTAACTAAACTTGGCCCAACACTTAGTCAATTTCAAGCCTTCCCAAGATACTATTTCCTTATGTTGTTCCTCTGGGAATTAGGCCCCTATTAATTAGGAATTTCCCACTCTGGAATTGTGCAAGTGCATTAGGTTCTTCCTCTAACTGCATGCACCATTTGTACACTTTGGAATAGTCTACAGCTAATAGTAAATTGCCTTGAAATCTCCATCTCAATTGGGTAACTCGAATTCTCTACATGCATGAGCTAATTTAAGTTGATTGATTAGTTATCTGGATGATCACTGAGTGTGGTTGAAGTTCCACTTCCACAACTTGACCTTCCACTAGTTCCTCCAACAGTTAGAACTATTTTAACTAACCATAACTCAATTCAACTTAATTAAATTGCTACAACTGAAATTAACTCAACCTAGGCTCCTAAAATTTAGGAACCCATTGCACAAAACTGAACTTCATTCCCCTAACTCAAATTAACTAAGTTAGACTCCTATTTCTTAGGAATAAACACAAGTAAATTGAACCTCAAATAATTAACTTGAATTGAGTGTTCTTGACTGAGTGACAATTTCCATGTCAGCTTAGTTAACTCCTCAAGTTGTCTGCTAATATGGAGTTTCGGATTTCCTCAATTTTAATTAAGGAAAAAATCAAATTTGAGATTATTGTTGCATTTTCAATGCTCCCTCTCAGCAAGAAATGGATTCTCAACTACCCTAATCTAGCACCTTTGGAATATACTGCATGCAACACTTCTCTCTATAGCTACTTCTACTGCAACATCTGTAACTGAGAAGCATCCGAAAATTTAAATAGTAAATAATAATAATAATCGAATCAACCTGCAGTTGTCTACTGGGAAAATTGTGATGTTGTTAACTCTAATACTAAACCTCCTACTCTGTTTTCAACATTCATCTGCACTCCTCAGTATCTAACTAACATTGATCCTCATACTACTGAATATTGTGGGCCCCTCTAGCAAGGGTAATGATCCATGAGACAAACGCCCTCCATGGACCCTGCCCAAATTTTTGCAACTCTTGGATTAAATATATACATTGCTCCACCTCACTCCTGGAGGTATAGTTGCATGTTCTCCCTCTTCCCCCTTAACTTGAACTCTCCTCCTGCTGAAGGTCTCTAACTGGTCCTCTTCATCATCATCCTCCTGGCATCCCAACTACCAACTAACTAAGGCTTCCTCTTGACAACTAAATCATGCTCCCTCTCAACCACAAGATCTCTAATCCCTATCCTGCTTCTCACGTTTGTGCATCCATCTTCCTATAATGTGTAGAGGCTCTCAATCCTGACACCAAATTGATTTATTTGACATCAAGCAAGATTCTTGAGGTAGGCCTTCCCATCTCCGAAGACTACCTCATTCCCTTTGTCCTCAATCCTAAATTTCTTCATTAGCTCAAGTTTATTTATATTATCAAATAGCTCATTGAGAGTCTTCCACATAGCAAAGGGAGTCTCTTTTCCATGTAGTTTCAAGACTATGTGATCTCTCACATTCTTCAGGATGATCCTCCTAGCTCTAGCTACACACTTCTTCCAATCTGCTAGATTTTGAACATCAGCTACTGTCATTTTTTGTATATCATTATCAATGAATTCTTTCAACCCATTATCTTCTAGCACTGCCTCCATGTGGTCCTTCCAAGAAACATAATTCGAGCTTCCCTCAAGGACATACTTGAGTCTTAGTCCATAGAAATTCATCTTCTCAATCCTGAAGAAAACCTGCAACAATGATATGCAAATTCGAAACTCCTGCAATGAAAACTTTGAAATCTTTGGTCTACAATGATTCTAGCTCTGATACCATGTAGAAATTTCTAGAAATATTTCTTTGATACCGTGTAGAAATTAATGTCTAGATTCAATATTGCTCATAAAGTTTACTAAATCACAATACTTGAAGCTACACTACTCATCTGCAAAAGTTTATTCACCATCTAAAACAAGAATCATAGACATGAAAAAGGAAACATCACACATGCACAGAGATTTATCTAGGGGAAAGCAATTGCTTAACACCCCTTACTATATACATTGCATTAATCAAAGAATAGAGAATAAATACAATGATTTCTCAAGCCTGAGCACACCTTGCAAGTGTATAGTTTATCCCTATGCTTGACTAACTAAAATTGGCCCAACACTTAGCCAATTTCAAGCCTTCCCAAGATCCTATTTCCTTGTGTTGTTCCTCTGGGAATTAGGCCCCTATTAATTAGGAATTTCCCACTCTTGAATTCTGCAATTGCATTAGGTCCTTCCTCTAACTGCATGCATCATTTGTACACTTCGTAATAGTCTAAAACTGATAGTACACTTCCTTAAATGTCCATCTCAACTAGGCAACTCGAATTCTCTGCATGCATGAGCTAATTTAGGTTGATTGATTAGTTATCTAGATGATCACTGAGTGTGGTTGAAGTTCCACTTCCACAATTTTACCTTCCACTAGTTCCTCTAATAGTTAGAACTACTTAATAGTTAGAACTACTTTAACTAACCATAACTTAATTTAACTAAATTAAATTTCTACAACTAAAATTAACACAACTTAGGCTCCAAAAATTTAGGAACCTAGTGCACACAACTGAACTTCATGCCCCTAACTCGAATTAACCGAGCTAGACTCCTATTTTTTAGGACTCAACACAAGTAAATTGAACTTCAACTCATTAACTCAAACTAAGTGTTCTTAACTGAGTGACAAGTGCCATGTCATGTCAGTTAACTCCTCGAGTTTTTTTTTATATAGAATTTCGAATTTCCTCAATTTTAATTAAGGAAAAAATCAAAATTGAGACTTTCTTGCTGCATTTTCAACACCACATATCTCGGTTTCCCGCTATACCAAGAAATAGTTGTAGACCCAACATTGAAGATAGCACATGAAGTATCTTTTTTTTCTAATGGACTCCCTGCCCAATTTGCATCATTGAAGCCTTGGAGATTCACTCCCTATGTCCTCATGTATCATAAGCCATACTTTATTGTGCCTCTGAGGTATCTTAACACGTGTTTTGTTACCTTCTAATACAACTTGGTAGGATTCACCATGGCTTGACTCAATTGATTAACTGCATAGCATATTTCGGCCCTTATGTTCACCAGATACATCAAGGATCCCAAAAATTGTCTATAGATGGTGGCATCTACTACCTATCCTGAAGAACCATGCTCCTTCCTCTAGTTTGTATCTATAGGTATGTCTATGGGCTTGCAGTTCTCTATGTGAAATATCTGAAGCATTTCATAGAAATAATTCCCCTGACTCACAAACATCTCACAATCCCCCTGCCATACTTCCAACCCAAGGAAGTAATGCATCAATCCCATTTACTTCCTCTCGAACTATCTTGCAAGGTCCTCCTTACAACAACAGATCAATTTATCATCCCCTATGAGTATCAATTCATCAACATATAGTACCAAGATAAGAAACTTTCCATCTACCACAATATGATAGAGACTGACATCTACTTCACTTTTGGTGAAGCCCAATCCTCTGAGATATGTGTCAATCCAAGTATACCATGCTCAGGGTGCTTGTTTGAGACCATATAGGGTTCTTCTAAGTCTACACACATGTGTCTCGGTATCATATGTCTCAAAATCCTTTGGTTGATCTATGTAAATTTCCTTGTCAACAACACCATTGAGGAAGGAAGTCTTCACATCCATCTTATGTATCTTCCACCCCATCTGCATAGCCAATGCTAGAATGGTTCTAAATGAGGAATATCTTGCAAGTGTTGCAAATGTTTCCTCATATTCCATTCCCTCTACCTGAGAGAAGCCTTTGGCCACAAATTTGGCCTTGTACATCGTGATGCTCCCATCAGATACATGCTTCACTTTGTACATCCATATAGAAGCAACCACTGACTTGTTCTATGGTCTTATCACCACCTCACATACACTATTCTTCAGGATGGAGTGATACTCCTCCACCATGGCATCAACCCACACTAGTTGAGATATTTCTTCCTCAAATGAAGAAGGCCCTGCCTCAATGAGTTTTGCCATGAGAACCATATATCCAGTGCACTTGTCTCGTGATCTCCTCTTCCTATGTTATGATGTAGCAGCTCCCACGTGCTCACATTCATCTTGTACTAATTTTTCAGATTCTCTAGTTCTCTTCCTTCCCTCTCTAGAAGATTCTAGTTGAGTGGGTGTCTCCATTCAGACTCTTGTTTTCTCCTCCACTTGTGGTTGTTCCACAACATATTGAAGCTTTGCATGAGTCTCCTCCTTAGGAACTAGATGATCCTCCTCATTTTTGATACTCACCTCTCATTTTAGAGAGCATCTCATAGGCTTCTCCTCACCAAATTTTACATCTCTCCTCATTACTATCACCCTGAGTGAGGGAAAATAAACCCTATAGTTATGAGGAGTTTCTATGTATCCTACAAATATCCCCATCTCAATTGTAGGTTGAAACTTCTTCTTGCTATACTTGGAGACATGTCAATGCATAGTAGTTCTGAAAATTCTAAAATCAGATACATCTAGCTTTCTCCCTGAGAAAACTTCTTCGGGTGTGATCATGCCGAATATTTTGTGAGGGCTCCAATTCTGCAAATAAATTGCGGTGTTGCTTGCTTCTTCCCATAGGTTTAATGGCAACCCTTGATCATGGAACATGGCTCTTACTGCTCCCACTATGCTTATGTTTTTCCTTTCAGCCACCCCATTTTGTTGTGGGTTATGAGGTGTTATAAATTTTCTTATAATACCCATTTTGGCATGCAAGTCCTTGAAGGTGCTAGAAACAAATTATCCTCCATTGTCACTTCTCAGGGCTTTGAGTTTCTTCCTAGTCTCCTTTTCAATCAATGCTTTGAACTCAAAAAATTTTGAGAAAACGTCACCCTTCTTTTACATGAATAAGATCTATCATTTTCTAAAAAAATCATCAACAAAAATCACATAACACTTGTATTTTATTGTAGAGGCTATAGAAAATGGTCCACATACATAAAAGTGGACTCGTTCTAAGATTGCTCCAGCTTTGTTATCTCAGGCTTGGAAGGTGGATTTGAAATATTTCCCCAATGCACATCCCTTGCAGACATCATGTTGGTCAAGGGTGCATTTTAGGCGATTGGTGGTAATATGTTACATGATTTTTAAGGCTCCATGGTGTAAGTGTCCCATGCGCCTATGCCAGAATTCTCCAACATATTGACTCTACACCTTTTTTTCCTTGCTACTGAGGTAGTGCAACGCAATATTCCACCTCAAGTTTGTATAGGTTCTTCACTGGAACTCTAATTTGTTACACTTGCCCGGTAGCTACATGTCTTAGAAGGGATTTCCCCTTACTAAAAACAACATCATGGACTTTATCCTCCAATACATCTACAGAGATCAAGTTCTTTTTCAACCCAGGTACATACATAACATCTTTCAGATGAAGATGGGAGCCCAAATCCCTCTTAAAGGTTATGGTACTAATTCCTTTGGTACTATACATCTCATAATCCCCAAGTTCTATGTGCATCTGGAGATCCTTCTCCTCTAGGATATTGAAGAATTATTTGCATCATATCATATGGAACAAGACACCTAAATATAGATATCACACACTCCCCATTATAGTGCTTGTCATGCATTCAAGTCTCGTCAATTCAATTCCACAGTCGTTGGCAGGCTAGCCTATGAGAGAGACTTTAGGTTGTTGGCTGCTCCCTTGCCCATGGCATGAGAGCGGCTATGGCCTAAGAGATGCGGGATAGCAATGGGACCCAGGGACAGGTTGTTTGAGTGGCTAACTTGTCTCCTGAGGGTTTTGTTGATGATTTTGGATGATTGTATGTGATGTTCCGTCGATTCCACTTCCTTAAGGTGACATAAGAGGTCGAAGCTAATTGTAGTAGCATCTCTCCTCATGTTTACCCTGGTTGGCACGATTACTTTGGGTAGACCTGGGAGGGGGTGTTACAGATTGGTATCAGAGCATGGTTGCGCTCTATTTGGGTCATGTATGGTGCTACAGATATGGGTGAATGTGTTTGTCATGCATGCATGTCAGTTGCATGTGTGGCTCTTACACTTGTGTTCCATGTGCTTGTTGCACTGCATCATATTGATCATGGTAGTAGTAAGGTTATCATGAGGAACTTGATGTTGATTTAGTGGAATGCGTCGTCATCGGCATATGATTAGTTATACAATCAATGCATCTTTATTACATCCTTGTATGTTGGGTTTCATTCTTGGTTATTTGATTACATGCATCAGTCTTGTAGGTTGATTACAAGAATTGATCACTTATGCTCGACTACATGCAGTTATGCGTATCTGTAGTTGATTAGGCATTTTTTGTGGACAGTTGCATGAGGAAATGTGTATAATGGAATATTGGTTGTTGTCATGCATGAGGTTATAGCATGCATTGTTGATCTGGCCTTGCATTGATAACTGGACCCTAGTTAGTATGATGGTTATGCGTTGATGCACGTACCGATATATGTATATATGTTATTATGGTTATGTTGTACATGAATCACGTTGATTTGATGATATTGCAGACAAGTTTTCCTCCCCAAGTATGCTAAGGTATGTTGATTTATGGTGATTTGGTTTAGCTGACATAATATGCCTTGCAGGAAAGAGATCAGATGGTTAGCAAGGTGGTAGACTACATAGAATCTCCCTATGCATTAGATGGCCAGCGTGGTGTGGGGCACCCTTTTGATTTGGCAAACACATTGAGAAGCCTGAAGGAATAAATAAGGTTTTGCAAAGTAGTCAGTGACAAAATCGTGCAAGCACAATGAACAAGCAAAGGTAAATGCGATATTACTTTAGAGTTTGTCAGATTTGCAGTGATAGGGACCTCTTCGGATCAGCCATGGGCAAGAGGACATAACTAATGGGGCATATGGCAGTAGATCTCCTAGTAAACATAGGTCTTACGGTGGTCATAGGTCAAATAGATCTGACACCATCAGAAATGGTAGGATGTTGGACACTCCGGATAGGAGGCGTGACAGACACAGGTATTACTCTTGTTCTGGTTTTGATAGACATCATGATCGTCATCATTATCATCCGTATAGGAGGAATGATAGGGGATACTTTCTGGATGAGTTCAAGAAGGAAAAGCCACCTACCTTTGATGGAGAGATGAAGAAATCACAAGATGAGAAGGCTCTGTTGCTTGGCATGAGGAAATTATTTAGATTGTATGATTACTCAAAAAACATGAATGCAAGGATAGCCCTTTTCAGTCTCAAAGGTAAAGCAGATATTTGGTGGGAAGATGTGAAGAATGTCAAGGACATACATGAGGATGATTTGACTTGGCATGCATTTGAGAGGCTCTTCAAGAAGAAGTACTTGTCTGAGAGGTATTATGATGATAAAACTAAGGAGTTTTATGAGTTGCGGATGGGTTCTATGATAGATGAGGAGTATACTAGCATATTTTTGGAGTTGTTGAGATATGTGCCTTACCTCAGAGAGGAGAAGGCTAAGTTTTAGAGATTCATCAGTGGATTTTCAGTTGCATATAGATACTGGATTGAGTTTGATGAGCCTAAATCATTGGAGGAGGCCATCTGAAAGTTGAAGCATTATTATGAGAAGTCAAAGCGTAAAGTTGAGTTGAAGCATGACTTGAAAAGAAATGAGAAAGCTAAAGGAAAATGGCCACCAAAGAGAGGAAGAGCTCAAGATGCAAGTGAGAAAGAAATTCCAGTTCCTTACAAGAGATTCAATACAGTTGAGAAAGGACATGGAGAGTAGCAGGCTAGAGGTGGTGGTAGGGAACCATTGTAGTGTTGGATATGTGGTAAGGATCATCGTAAGAGGGATTGCCCGTAGTATCAGAGTGGTGGTAGACCCAGATCTACAGTGCTCAGGAGGCACATACAGTGGTGGTACCCAGTATTGTAGTAATTTTGGGATGTATTTCTTGAGGACATTTCAGAGTTTCCACCTCACAGAGAGGTAGACTTTTCTATTGAGTTAGGACCATGGGTAGCTCCAGCATCAAAAGCACCTTACAGGATGAGCACACCTGATTTGGTATAGTTGAAGTTGCAGCTAAAGGAAATGTTGGACAAAGGATACATCAAACCCAATGTATCACCTTGGAGCACACTAGTGTTTTTCATAAAGAAGAAAGATGGTACTCTTAGATTGTGCATTGATTGTGGATTGATGGTTTTTTTGATCAGCTAAAGGGAGAATCAGTGTTCTCTAAGATCGACTTGAGATTGGGATACCATCAGGTACGCATCAAAGAAGAGGATATCTTCAAGACTGCGTTTAGGACCACGTATGGCCATTATGAGTTTGTTGTTGTTCCATTCGATTTGACTAATGCTCCAACTACATTCATGTGTTTGATGAATAGTGTGTTGCATCCTTTTTTGGACAAGTTTTTTTTGTATTCATTGATGACATACTGGTATATTCTAAGAATGAGAAGAACATGCCGAACATTTAGCAGCAGTGTTGAGGTTTCTAAGAGAGCATCAGTTGTATGCTAAACTTAGCAAGTGCAACTTCTTTTAGAATGAGATACACTAATTGGGAAATGTTGTCTCCAAGGAAGGCATAGTAGTAGATCCAAAAAAGATAAGGGCCATCATGGAATGGGAAGCTCATAAGAATGTAGATGAGGTTAGATCATTCATGGGATTGGTAGGTTAGTACAGGAGTTTCATTAGGAACTTCTCATGCATTGCATATCCTATCAGATCATTACAGTGGAAGGGTAAGAAGTTTGAATGGATGGTGGAATGTGAAGATAGTTTTGAGCAGCGTAAGTAGTTGTTGACACATGCTCTAGTGCTAAAGATTGTGGATCTAAACAAGGAGTTTGTGGTGTGTACAGATGCTTGCAAAAGGGGACTTGGTGGAGTTCTCATGCAAGAAAGACAAGTAGTGTGCTATGATTCACGGAAACTGAATGAGCAGGAGGTTTACATTGATGAGCGATCACAGTGGGTTGAGGTATTTTTTTGACCTTCTGAATCTAAATGTCAGGCAAGCTAGATGGTTGGCTACCCTTAATGAGTTTGACATCGAGATGAGATACATCAAAGGGAAGGATAAATGATTTGTAGATGCTCTTAGCAGGAAGGTACAGGTAAATCATATAGCAATTATAATCTCCTGTGGGATAGAGTTACAAGATAGGACCTTACAGGCAAGACAATGGGATCAAAAATACATGGAGATTATGCACAAGTTACAGCAGAGTACAAGTACATGTACATGTGATTAGGATGCAGGCTATCGTCTCATGACACATGGCTTGGTGAGGTTTCGAGATAGGATCTATGTGTTGAATTGCAGTGAGCTCAAGAAGCTTATCTTGAGGGAGTTTCATGTGAAACCATATTCAGGTCATTCAGGATATCATAAAACATTGACTGCAGTGAAGAAGTTTTACGCTTGTTTGAATATGAAGAAGGAAGTGGTTGAGCTTGTAGCTAGTTGTTTAGATTGTAAGCAGGTAAAGACGGAATGCAAGCATCCAGATGGTCTACTATAGCCTATTGCAATTCCGAAATGGAAATGAGAGGTCATTTCCATGGATTTCATCATAGGTCTTCTGAGGACAGTGAAGCAGCATGATTCTATTATGGTCGTGGTTGATAGGTTGAGCAAGGTAGCTCACTTCATTTCGGTGAAGACTACATATACAGTCAGTGAGGTAGCATAGGTGTTCATTAGGGAGATAGTGAGACTATATGGTGTTCTAAAGAAGATTGTGTTAGACAAGGATGCAAAGTTCACTTCCAATTTTGGAAGGAGATATTTTCAAGTTTGGGTATAGAGTTGGCCTTCAACACAACTTATCATCCGCAGACAGATGGTCAGACAAAGAGGGTCAATAGGATCTTGGAAGATATGTTGAGGATGTACATAATGCACCAATAGAGGACATGGGAAGAGTATCTTCCGTTGGTTGAGTTTGCATACAATAATGGTTATCAGGATTGCTTGAGGATGAGTCCACTCGAGGCATTGTATGGACGAAGTTGTAACACTCCCATCAGCTGGAATGATCCAGTGAATAGGGTACTTATTGGACCGGACATGTTAGCGGACATGGAGTAGGAAATGCAGGTTATAAAGAAGAATCTCAAGGCAACACATGATACAAAAGAAGAGTTATACAGATTAGCACAGGATGTTCAAAGAGCTTCAGGTTGGGGAGCATGTGTATTTGTGCATCAAGCCCAAGAAAATTTCTTTGAGGATTGGCTCATGTGCCAAGTTGGCACCATGGTATTGCGGGCCTTTTGAGATCATTGAGAGGATCGGACCAGTGGAATATCGACTTGCACTACCTCTAACAGTGAAAGTCTGTGATGTTTTCCATATTTCATTGCTTAAGAAGTATATAAAGTATGTTGATCATGTTGTTGATTGGTCTGTATTGCAGGTGGAGCAAGGAGAGTTCCAGCTAGAGCCTCAGTTCATATTGCAGTGAAAACATCTCATGCTTAGGAACATAGCCATATAGAAAGTTAAAATGTAGTGGAAGCACTTTGGACCTGGAGAAGCTACATGGGAGATGGCGGATCAGATGTGGGCCCTATATCCTTCATTGTTTACCGGTTGAGGCAAAGAATTTTTGGTTTGATGTTGGTTTATGTTTGGCATATGTTTTGCTAATTTTTTGATATTTCTATATGTATATGTATATAGATGTAAATACCACCATGAGCTAAGTTATAAAGCTTTAATAAGCGGTATGGTTATTATCTTGTCATGTTGTCATGATGTTTTTCTTTTGAGTAGGTCCTTCATTGTAAATATTGCAATGAGCTAAATTATAAAGCTCCATAGGCAATATGTTTTATTTTCAGCGGTTTTGTTGAGGTCTTGTTATGGTTTAACATCGAGGACAGTGTTCCCCAAAGGGGAGGGTTCTGTAACACCCCTAGTGAAACTTTCATGTAATAAAAGTTAATAAATGCACAATAAGACCACGGTTAAGGGACACTTATTCCAAGTTGAATGTTGGGCAAAGATATCCTAGTGGCACTAGATGTGTTTTTCGGCTAAGGAAAATTGGCAAAGGCTAAGGCAAGGGCATTAATAGGCAAAAAGGCAATCTTTGTACATTTTTTATGAAAATAAAGGAAATTAGGAGAAAAGGAAGGTAAAAGGTCACAGGTTGCAAGTGAGGAGGAAATTGAAGGAAAATAATGGAAAATGAAGAAATTAGAGGTCTCATGCATAAAAAGGCTTCTAAGGATCAATTTGTGGATTTTTTCAAGTTCAAGTTTGGAGCTCTCTCATTATTCTCTCTCTCTCTCTCTCTCTCACTCTTGGTCACTTAGAGTTTTCATGGAGCACTCTAGTTTGGAGCAAAGGAAAGGGAAAGCAAGGAAAGGAAATGAAAAGAAAGCAAGGATCAAGGAAAGGAAAGTAGGACTCAAGGAGCTTCAACAAGAATACTTGCAGGTAACCTTTTGCATTTGTGATTTCCTAGTTGATTTGAACATGCATGGCTTTACATGTTGGTGTATGGTTCTCTTCTTATTGGCGGCATGGTTTTGTCGAGTTATGACAGTGGATTTCAGCCTAGCCTAGACTTTTTTCCGGATGCCATGGTATGTTGGGAAGTTTATTTCAGTTTTGGAACTTTGGAATTGCCGGATGGATTTCGGAATCCATGGAAGAGGTAGTCTCAATGTTCATTCCCAAAGGCCTAGGAATCCCTTGACCATTTTTGGCGGCATACATGTAAATCCTGAGGGAACAGTCTCGCTTTAGGGCCTAGTGATCCGAGTTTGGATTGCAGTAAGGCCTAAGAGAAAAGGAGACAAAAAATTCCTCAAGGATAGTGATGGATTCCGGATGGCATTCCAAGTTCTTTCTGGTTGTGATCGGAGCACTGGTTTTGGTGTGATCATGGTTGGATGAGTGTGGAGGTGGTTTAACCTCTGGATTCCCTCAGTTGTTCGTGGACTGGTTGTTCTATGAGATACCACATTCATGCTTATAATATGGCACGAGGGTGATTGGCTGAAAGAGAGATTTGGTACAACCATGTATATGGTCGAGTGGTAAGTTGAAGTCCCGAACCTGGTTGGATTTTCTTATGATTAATAAAGCTAAGTTCTATTAATTTTACACTGATTTATATGTGGATTTAATGGTTGTAATATCTCTGATATTTATATGGTTTTATGTTAGTTATAAGCATGGTTGAATGATTGGTTTATCTCATTGTTATTTCATATATTTACTTGTAACTGTTAAATGGATGGATGCAAGACCTAATTGAGGATGTAGTAGTTCAATGGAGAAGGAGGTGATCCTTCTGGTTATGTTTCATAAGTTGTTTTAGTCATTTATGCTCTGTCTTGTATCCTAGACCTATAGGTTGCATTGATGCCAAGTGTTTGACAGAATGTCAATCCCGGTTGGGGATGCTCAAACCTAGTCCCAAGGGTGAATTTTTATTGAACATCATTGTTATTATGTTTTTAATGAATTCTAAAAGTTACAACAAATTCTAGGCAGAGGCCAGAATTCTGGGCTAGAAAAGTGGCATAAATCCCAAGGTCGCTGGCACAGAACTAGCAATTCTGGTCCACAATCACTAGCAAGAAGGCCTGTGAGAGCAACTTTAGGTTTTTGGTTGCTCCCTTGCCCATAGCATGAGAGCGACTATGGCCTAAGATTTGTAGGATAGCAGTGGGACCCAGGGAAAGTATCTAAGTGGTTGGCTTGTATCGTGAGGGTTTTGTTGATGATGTTGGATGACTGTATGTGATGTTCCATCAATTCCACTTCCTTAATGTGACATAGGAGGTCGAATCTGATTGTAGTAGCATCTCTCCTCATGTTTACCCCGGTTGGCATGATTACTTTTGGTAGACCTGGGAGGGGGTGTTACAGTATGTATCTATGTCACTGTTTGATAAGGTCATCAAGAATCATTCTTGTTGAGGAATGATTTCTTATGTAGGTGAATGGCATGATGAGGTTCCTGGTATTATGGGAATCAAGTGGGGAGAGTAGTCATGACAAATATATGAGGTTAGTATCATGTGGATATGAATTGATATTATATGACTATATTATTTCTATGTTTATGTTATGGACAATATAATTCTGAGAGATACATCAGCGAAATCAAAACAGTGTGATGCACGACATGATGGGATAAGCATGGATGGCAAAGAGACACAGGAAGCAAGGTTGCTTGGTAGAGACTGTGGTTTTGGATGTGTGGCACTATTGTTGTGCATATATTGTATATGTTGTACATGTTGCATATGTGATGTTGTGTGCATGCAGTGTTGCGTATATAGTGTGTGTGTGCATTTTGTTTATGTAATGTTATGTACAGGGTGGTATAGATAGTGTTGTGTGAATATTGCATATGCAATGTTGGGTATAGATGGTGCTATGTACATGTTGTGTATGCAGTGTTGTGTATATATTGTATTGTGTGCATGATGGATATGCAGCGTTGTGTGCATATGGTGTTGTGCACATGTTGGATATGTAGTGTTGTGTTGTGTACATATGATGTCATGTACATGTTGTATATGCAGTACTATGTACATGTGGTGTTGTGTGCATGTGGTGTTGTGTACATGTTGTGTAGGTGGTGTTGTGTACATGTTGTACATGTGGCGTTGTGTACATGTGGTGTCAAGTACATGTTGTGCATGTGGTACTGTATACATGTGGTATTGTGTACACATTGTACAGGTGGTGCAGTGTACATGTGGCGTTGTGTAGACATTGTGCAGGTGGTGTTGTGTACATGTGATGTTGTGAGCATATTATGTAGGTGTTGTTGTGTATAGGTGGTACTATGTACATGCAGTACTGGTGTACATGCGGTATTATGTGCATGTCGTACATGTGTTGTGCACATGCGGTATTATGTATGTGCATGGTGTAGTCATGGTATAATGACATGTATTCATTGCGTTGTACTTTGTGTACATATATGTATTGTGTTGTACATCAGGTATAGGTGTATGTATTGTGTTATGGTGTACACTAGATGCAAGAGTGTGTATTGTGTTGTGTTGTACACTGGATTTAGGTGTATGTGTGGTATGTCAGGTGTAGGTGCATGTATTGCATGGTGTTGTATGTTGTGTGTGGTTGTATGTGTGTGTTGCACACTATGTGTATGTGCACATGGTTGAGGAGAAGGTATTGGGTGTTTTTTGGGTGTGGAAACTGATCCAGAGTGCATACGGAATAAGGACAAAGGTAGAAACTAAGGATTGATCAAATGATAAGTATCAGTATTTTATTTCAATTTTATTATGCATGTGATTTACGATTCTGGCCTATGATGATTACATGTGATCTATGGTTCTGGTTTATGATGATTTCATGCAATTCATGATTTTAATTTATGATGGTTGAGTTTGAGCTAACGATATTTGATATGTTTATACATGATGATTTGGTCAAATATGTTAGTTTAACTTGTGACAAGAAGCGAACAGAATTGCAAGTGTACCTTGTTGCGGATGCATGCATCATATCCTTTTATTTGTTGGTTAGGTAAATGTGCATATGTGTATATGTGTGTATTATTGTAAATATTGTATCGAGCTAGTTTATAAAGCTCCATAGACAGTGTGATTATTTGTTGGGTGAAGCAAATGTGCTTAAGTATATTTGGTTATTATTGTAAATATCGTAATGAATTGTGTTATAAGCTTCAATAAGCATTATGTTTGTCATGTTTTAGCAGATGGTCCTTGTAAATACTACGAGCTATTTTATAAAGCTCTATAGGCAGTATGTTTTTTTTTTGTAGCAACTTGTTGGTTGATAGGTGTCATTAGACACTGAGGATAGTGTTTCCCCAAGGGGGAGGGTTCTATAACAGCCCTAGTGAAAATTCCATGTAAAAAATATATAAGATCACGAATAATGGGACATGTATTCCAAGTTGAATGTTGGGCAAAACATCCTAGTGTGGGTGTTCATTTAAGTTATTATGGCTAAGGAAATTGGCAAAGGCACAAAAAGGAAAAAAGGCATTTTTCGCACATTTATTTATGAAAATAATGGAAATTAGGAGAAAAGGGAGGTGAAAGGTCACGGGTTGCATGTGAGGAGGAAATTGAAGGAAAATAATGGAAAATGAAGAAAAAAGAGGCCTAATTGATAAAAAGGATTTTGAGGATCAGTTTGTAACCTTTTGCAAGTTCAGTTTTGGAGCTCTCTCGTTATTCTCTCTCTCTCTCTCTCTCTCTCTCTCTCTCTCTCACTCACTCACTCTTGGACACTTAGAGTTTTCTTGGAGAATTTTGGCATTGGATCAAGAAAGGCAAAGAAGGCAAGAGGAAGGAAGAGTAGGATCAAGCAACTACAACAGGATTCTTTGCAGGTATCGATTTGCATGTGTATTTTCCTTGCTAGATTTGGCATGCATGGTATTTCATGTGGTTATTTTGCTATTATAGCATGGGTTTTGCCAGGTGTGACAATGTTTTCAACCTAGCTTTTCCATTTCCGAATAGCCATGTTGTGATGGGTTTCTCATGTTTTGGTTGAGTTGGATTGTCGGATAGATTTGAAGCTGATTGAGGTGGATATTTGAATGATAGAACACATGGCCTACTGGTCCCTAAACTAGACCATGGATCACAGTAAAGCCACTTGCGTAATAACCCCTGAGCCAGACTATGGGTTGCGGTAAAGTCAGGATTATGTGCCTTGGTGGGCCTAGGAATCCTTGTCGGTGAATGGCGAGATATACAGTAAATCCAAGATATGGATTCTCTCCATTGGGCCTAGTAATCCCAGGTTGGTATATGGGGTAAAGATTGGAGAGTGGATCTTGGTTTAGAGCATAGTGATCTAGTGTCGACTGTGGTAAATCCTAAGAGACTAGGAGATATGAAAATTCCTCACGGTGTAGGTGGAGAAATCCAGTGGCATCCATGTTTTTTTGGCCTAGTGTGTGAGTGGATATCATGGTAAATCATGTTATTACATGTTCATTGTGTTGGCCTAGTGATCCAGGATGGATTATGGTAAAGCCTGGTTTCTATTGATGAGGGTGAGGTGGTTTAGCCTCGGGATGCCCCGGTTGGTTCTTTTGATTTCAGTCCCACATTCATGCTTGGAATATGGCATGGGGGTGAATGGTTGAAGAGATATTTGGCTCAGCCATTCTATTGTCGGGTGGAACATGGTAGTCTCATCCCGAGTTTGGATTTTGCATCATCAATATGAGGTTATTTCTCCTTGTATTTCTATGAGTAATATATTGGTTTATATGTGGATCATATGGTTGTGATTTCCTTGGTATTTGTGTGGCTATTATGTTGGTTATGTATATTTTTTATGACAGTGGCTATGTATGGCCCTCATCATGTTTTTAATGAATGAACAATGTATCTATGACCTAATAGATGATAATTCAGTAAATGATATAAGAGAACAATGCTTCATAGTGATTCTCAGATAGGTACGAGATCCCTATGCTTAAATTTGTTGTTTAAACCTGTATATTACATAATTGTGATATTTTTTACGAAATGCCTGTCATGGCTAGTAGGGGTCTGATTCAGGGCTTGTTCAAGTATTTGCATTTGCATCATTTTTTCCTTGTTATCTTT
Organism: Pinus taeda; assembly: GCA_000404065.3. NCBI lineage: Eukaryota > Viridiplantae > Streptophyta > Pinopsida > Pinales > Pinaceae > Pinus > Pinus taeda. The sequence goes on from APFE031581589.1 coordinate 98,572, forward strand.
ATGTCCTGAAGGTGTCATTAAATTATAGAAAGTGACCTGGGCTCTGGGCCTGAAAAAGTGGCTCAAATTTCGGGGACGTTGGGACAACACTGAGAAAAATATTCCCTATAAGTTGGCATTCCTTGTCATGAGAGAGTCTAGAGCCTTTTGGATGTTGTGAGGTTCATATCATAGGAGCATATGAGGTTCAATTGGTCTAAAACCTCAATGGGACCCAGGGGCTAGCTACCTAAGTGGTTGGGATGGTTCTTGGGAGTCCTGTAGCTAGTGTGGAAGGTCTATATGTTGTTTTTTTGTCAATTCTACTTCCTTAAGGTGACATAGGAGGTTGGATCCAATCATTGTAGTCTCTCGTCACATATTTACCCTGGTTAGCCAGTTACTTGGGTAGACGTGGAAGGATGGTCTTATAAGCATAACATTGTCTCATGTTTTAGTTCTCCCGCGACCTGTTTATATAGAATTTTTTGAATCCATCTTCCCTCTCTTGGTTCATGAATATAATGACTTATGATTAGGACAAGATGATTCCATTGAGGGTTGCATATCTTCAGGGTGACTCAAATTCAACCCCTGACTGAAATCCTGTCAAGGAATCATCTTCCCAAGTGTGGGAAGTGGTCTCAAATTGTTGAGTCGGTCATTCCTTCGACGTGTGTCTTTCAAAGGAAATACCGCATGTTGTGCGGCTATTGAAGAAAAAACTGCATAGACATCAATTTTTTAATTCCATGTACATTGGACCTTAGGAGAAATTAAATTTTTGATCTTCATAATATCTTCAGCTGGAAAATATTCAATTTTACATTCTATTGGAAGGCTTTGAGCATCTTTTGGATTCTACAAATATGTGTACGATTTTCAGATCTTCATCATTAGGCAGAATTATCTACCTATTTTTGTTGAGGTAGATATATATTTTGTGATTGGATGGGTGCCTTGTGGGGAGGTATTTCCAAATCCCTTGCCGACTAGGCATGTGGATATTCGCAGATGGGCAGAGACAGAGGAACATTATGGGCCCAACCCTTATGCTGAGGGGTGCATTCGTGTTCCTTTGATCAGATATCTTGCCAAGTGAGCAACGTTGGCAATGATTGTGTAGCTCGTAGGGTCGACATCCCCTCACTGGGTGTTAGGGCCACATATTGCAGTGTTGCAGAGGCTGCAAGAGGGCCAATTTTTTTACTTGACCAGTTTTGTATATTAAGGGATGGTATCCCAGATGACAAAGGTATGGTAAGATGGAGTGCAGACCTTTTGTTACGCGAGTATTTTATGCAGCATTATGTATGACCAAGTTGTGATGTTCCGACCTTTTATAGCATTTCCACCAGGTCCTACTAGAGACCCACGGATGAGACAGTGGGCACCAGTGATTCCTTGGGTTGGTGGTGTTGGTGCAAGGCTTTATTGGAATGCCCATGTGGAGGGTTGGTTCAGATCCAAATCTCATATGATTTTCGAGTACCCATATCATGGAGTGGACTTCATGGGTGATCTAGATATGGGGCTTCCTCCTGGTGATGCTTTGGGGCCAGCAATTATGTGACTTGTGATTTCTGCATTTTTGCTCTTTTTTACATGTATATTTATGATGCATATTTTTGTATGATGTTGATATCACTTATATTTTCTTGCAGATGTGGGACCCTGTGGATGACCATTGGCCTCCCTAGTAGGAAATGATTTGTGATGCATGGGTGTGGTTGGCGCGTTTGTTGTACCACAGCGATGGAGGGACGCTAGGGAGAAGGTAGGACCTGAGAGGCCAGCGCAGTGCCGCAGGCTCGAGATTGGTGGTGCCTTTGGAGAGGGGACCAGCTCCTCCACTTCTGAGGAGATGACAAGACTGTGGGAGCACATTGAGGTGGTTGAGGATCAGCGGCTTTAGAGGTGCAATTGAGGGATTATGTAGATGCTTGGGATCAAGCAGACACCCTGACGGGGGGGACGCCTAAGGAGGGGTAGGCTAGACTAGGAGAGGTGGTGGTGGAGATGGTGATGGTGCATGACAGGGAACGACAACCGACTCTTTGACACCTCATGATGGTAGTGGCTATGGCATGACCCATTATAGCTCCAAATTAGGTAGTGGGTCCTCAGGCGGGAGGTGTAGGGGCACATCCCTAGATAGTTTTTTTTATGTATGTACCAAGGAAGGCACCCATTATGAGTATGTTCCCCTATTTTTATGACCTATGTTTCTAGGCCTTGAGCCAACGGATGTATATATATTTTTTGTACTCTTATACATATTTATATATATATATATATGAGATGTGATTTTTTCGGCTATGATGATGTATCTTGATGATATGCTTCTATACATGTGATGTATTTATGCATTTATGTGATGGATATTCTATTTATGCTTCATGTTTCTTGATGGTGATATATATGTGATACATGTTAGTCTAGGATTTGATTAACTATGTGGTCAGCGATATGATTTTGATTCCTTGGTATATGTGTAAATGTAATATGATCAAAACTTCGGGTTAACCTTTGTGCATGCAGATATTTCCGAAAGAGGCATGGATAGTGAACCTTGAAGGTTTTATTCAACTACAATACAACAAGCTAGGAATCAAGGAATACATGTAGGTGATTGATACCAAGATGGGAGGCATTGGCTAAGAGGCCTATGACGACGTAGTACTCAGATTGATTGTTGGTTTTGACCCTATAAATAGTCCATTGATGAGACATGGTGTGTGGTAGAGAAAGTATATGGCCCAGGTTGTTGTAGCGAGGCTTTGCGACCATTGATAAGCACCATCAGTGAACTCGTGAAAGAAAGGTTTCAGAGTGCATGCATGATGAATTGGTCATCATAAAAATAAGTCATGGTACATAAATTTTCATTCTAGGTCTACTTGCAATGTTATGGATGAAACTTTTTGAGATAAAGCCCATTGACGCGATCTTTGAGGCAAGTCCCATTGGGGTCTTCTAATATGTATTCCCCCTTGAGGAGGAAATGTTTGACAATGTAAGGTTCCTTCCATAATGTCTCGAATTTCCCTGGTCCAAACGCTTCTTTGGAAACATCGTAACAAAGGACTAATGCCTGCTCAGTAAAGGATCGAGGGGTGACATTGTCGTCAAAAGTGGTTTTCGTCTGCTTTTTATGTGCTTTGTTATGCTGGAGAGGTTCTTGTCAAATTTTGTTAACGTGTTCCAGCTAGACCAACCTTTTTTCTAAAGATGAAGTGTCGATGAGAAGTTCGATGGATGAGTGCAAGGTATGGATCTCGCACTTAATAGGGAGGATAGCTTCAACCCCATAGACTAGTTGGAAGGGTGTGAAACTTGTAAATGCTTTGATCACCATGTGGTAATCCCACAGGACTGAAAAAACCATATGGTGCCAGTTTGTTTTCTGGTTGTTCACCATATGCTACAACATTGTTTTGAGGATTTTGTTGACAACTTCTACCCGACCATTGGATTGAGGGTAGTATGGGGAAGCGAAGTCGTCAGAGAAACCAAGGTGTTGGGATAACTCCTGAAATATATATATTTTAAAATGTTTATGGTGGTTGGATACCAATTCCTTGGGAAAATTGAACTATGTTATGACATGGTTAAAGAAAAATCGTGTAGCATTTTCTATGGTGTTATTATATGTGGGCATGGTGTCTACCCATTTGGTGAAATAGTCGACGAAAACCACAATTTACTTATGTTTCCTAATGATGGGGGGTTGTATATCATGAAGTCTATGTCCCATTCGCATAAGGGGTCATCGATGATGACCAGGTGTAGGGGAGATGGTGGGGTTCATGCCTTATGAGCATATTGTTGGCACTGCTCACATCTCTTGACTGCTTGAATATAGTCATGGAAAAGGGTGGGCTAAAAATAACCCACATGGAGGACTTTCTGAGCAGTGGCTATTCTTGAGAGATGGTTGCCATAAGCCGCACTGTGGCAATCATTTAAGACCTACTTGACTTATTTGTGATGAGGCATCGGTGAAGTATGGTGTCAATGCTTCGTCAATAGAGGACATCCCCCAAGGGGAGGTATCGAGGGCCTGGTGGCGTATGCGCCTAAGTTCATTGTGAGTAAGTTGAGGTTTGAACTTCTAAATTCATAAAACAAGAAGGATGTTTTCATACTAGGGGTCATCTGTTGGTACTAAGAACATATGTTCATCGGGGAATGCATCATTAACTGGGGATCCTTGGGTTTTTGTTGTGAGATCAGTGATGAACTTAGTAAGGATAAGGACCTTCTTTCTCTTGGGGGAGGCAAACTAAAGATCGAATTCTTGCAGAATGACGATCTATCGAGTATATTTTTGGTTCCATGGTTCTTGGTGATTGCTTGTGTCAATGTTTCTTTCACTATAGAGGGAGAGGGTGAGAGTGAGTCCCAAGTTGGTTGGGAGGAAGCCCAACTCTATTAGGAACACACAACACAACCGGACATGCACAGCTTCCAGAAGAACAGTCCACACGGATGTGGAAGTCACAACAAACAAGGAAGATAACATGTACAACACTCAGCGGATGAGTCTACGCGAGTGCAACGATTGTTATAGAAAGTTTTATGTGAAATGTATGTTTGATGTCCAGGGAGGTAGCCACCACAGACAGGATAGCGTTAATAGCATATACAACACATTTTCATTAATAGATATGTTGATCCGAATTTAAACAGGAACGCAATAGATTACAGAGATAGCCATAAATACAGAGATGCGATAACCATAAATAAAGAGATGAAGTGGAAATAATAGTTCATTTAATTAATGGAAAATACTGAAATATGCTTACAACCAGAAATGGGAATAAACCAGCTAGGGCAATGGTAACATATCTCTGAGAAGAGATGTGGCGGCTACATGCCTCTGAACTGTGTTGCAGTGAGGCTCAAAGGCCTATTTATTGTTGAGAAACAATGGAAAACCCTTCACATCCCAAAACGTAACCCTAGAAGATGAAACGCCAAATTGTGGGCCCCGTTTGGGTAAATTGGTACATCAATTTCCCGAGGTCGTAACTTTGGCATATGATCTCCGTCTGACGCGTACGATAGCTCATTAGAAAGATTTATCCGAGAACTACCACTTTGGGAAGGGAAACATTGTTCCATGGACCCATGTTGCCCCCATATTTCCCAAAAAACGTCGTTTAGGGCCTCAAAACAGCTCCGGAAGTTCAGGACCTGAAAAACTACTAAAAATAGTAAATTGTGCTACAATTTAGGAAACTGAAAAGACTAAAAGAGACAGTTGTGGGGGTCCAAATGGGATAGGTGGGTGGCCACCAACATCCACCTGGATCATTCCTCCCCCCTTAGGAAGCAATGGTCCCCATTGTGTTGAGTTCCTCCATCTGCTGAACTTGGTCCTTGGTGAGCTGTTCTGCAATCTCGGATGTGTCCAGTAATGGTGGGAAGCATGGTCGAGCGCAGTACACATTGAATACTTGGTGCAGGTGAAGGAATGGAGGAATGCTGTGCTCCAAAGCATTATTTCCCATAGCCTTAGCAATGATGTAAGGACCATGTCGAAGTCGCCTGAGTTTCTGATGGGTTCTGGTAAGGCGTTCTCTCTGCAAATGTAACCAAACTTTGTCGCCCACTTGAAACTTGTGTGGTACCCCTGTGGGTGAGGAGAAGTTGTTCCTGTGCCTTGTCATGACCATATCCCTTTGCTACTGTTGTTTCTTGGAGGAACCCTTTGTGGGGGTCATGAATGTGGTGACAATCTTCCCCTTACTTTGGGAGTGAACCAGACAGATGAATTTCCTGGTCTGGGAGATGAGCTTGTTGCCTTTCTTCGCAGTGATTAAAGATGTGGCGGTAGGTGGGGCTACCTCCGGTATCCTGTATAATGAATTATTCAAAGAAATAATGATAGCACGAGGCCTTGACTCATACACAGCATGTCGCCTCCACAAGTATGGTTGGCCTAATAATACGTCACAAACATTTAGAGGTGTAACATCACACAATACCTCGTCTGTGAAGGGCTTGATGCTGTAGGGAAGGCAGCATTATTGGCGAACTTTGAGATCTCTTCCTTCATGAAGCCACCCGATACTATACGGCTGCGGGTGTGGTGTAGTCGGTAGGCCCAACCACTTCACGACCTCTGCTGAAATGAGGTTCTTCTGGCTACCACTGTTGACAATGAATCGCAGCGGCGAACCCTTCACCCACATCTGTGAGTGGAAAAGATGTTCCCCATCCTCTGGCTCTTCGGGCTCATTCTTTTGGATCTTGGCAGTGGCAACAGTGGCGCTGGGATCCGCATTAATGATCTGCTTCCCATTGCCATTCTCCTTGTCAGGTTCTAGCTCAAGGTCGAAACATGCATCTGATTTGGAAGCCTTCAACTCGGCCACCAGTGACTGCTTGATTCGACACTCACTTGTGTATGAGTGGGACTCTTGTGGAACTCACACCACTTTCCTGTGTCCTTCTTCGGCTTCGTGGTGTTGTTCTTTTCTTGCGGCTTCGAGGGGTTGTCTTGAGTCACCCTACCTTGGCTTTGTCCTTTGGGCTTCAGATTTGCAGATCCAAAGTCTCGCTTCTTCTATTTGAACTTTTGCTCGATTTTGACAGTGTATCAGTATGTTGTGCTGAGTGAGGAGATGTTCAAGAACTCCATCTCTTCCTAGATGTATCTGTACAGGCAGCCGCGGTATTTGAGTACCAGATGCAACTCAAAATCTTTGATACCCAACTGTGTGCAAAGGGTATGAAAAATGTTTGTGAACTCCGGCACATCTTGGTCTCGTCCCTGCCGCAATGTGGTCCATTTGATGTATTTGTCTTCATAGCTTTTGACAGGGTAGTACTACTCCTTGATGGCATCTCAGAATGAATCCCAAGTGGGTTCCGCTGAAAATAGTGAGCCTGTGCTTTCATCCCTTTGCTCGAAGTGGGTTTCCCACTAGTCCTTGACGTGGGGGGCTGCTTTGAGAAGAGCAAAAACAATCTTTTCCTGACTTGAAAATTCATGAACAGAATAGTGAGCCTGTGCTTTCATCTCTTTGCTCGCGGTAGGTTTCCCACTAGTCCTTGACGTGGGGGGCTGCTTTGAGAAGAGCAAAAACAATCTTTTCCCGACTTGAAAATATCCTTCTAGCAGATTTAACCATTTATCTATGGCATTTGCATCTATTTGGCCCTCGAATATGTGGATTTCAAAATTAACTTGTACCTTAAAGGGCGTGGCATTTCCAAAGTAGCTGTTGGAAGCCGATGCGTCGCTTCTAGGTAGCTGCTGAAGGATCTGAGCAAAGTTGTCCATCATCGCATTCCGTTGTCGCTTGAGGGTTTCTTCGAGCAAGATTTTGATAGGATCTCCTGCCCCTTCGTCTTTCTTCTCATCCACCATGGGAGGTCGTCGAGATTTGCGAGGCTAGTCTTGCAAAGGTTCGACCAGTTCAAGCCCTAACTCCTTATATCTCGACCTCGTTGGGGACATGTAAAGAAAAACATAGAAAAGCAGACCGCTCTGATACCACTGATGTGGATTTAAACAGGAACACAATAGATTATAGAGATAACCATAAATACAAAGATGTGATAACCATAAATACAGAGATGCAGCGGAAATAATACTTCATTTCATTAATGGAAAATACTGAAATATGCTTAAAACCAGAAATGGCAATAAACCAGCTAGGGCGATGGTAGCATATCTCTAAGAAGAGATGTGGCAGCTACATGCCTCTGAACTGTGTTACAATGAGGCTCAAAGGCCTATTTATTGTTGAGAAACAATGGAAAACCCTTCACATCCCAAAACCTAACCCTAGAAGATGAAACGCTAAATTGTGGGCCCCGTTTGGGTAAATTGGTACACCAATTTCCCGGGGTTGTAACTTTGGCATATGATCTTCGTTTGATGCGTACGATAACTCGTTAGAAAGATCTATCTGAGAACTACCACTTTTGGAAGGGCAACATTGGTCCATGGGCCCATGTTGCCCCCATATTTCCCAAAAAACATCGTTTAGGGCCTCAAAACGACTCTAGAAGTTCAGGACCCGAAAAACTGCTAAAAATAGTAAATTGTGCTACAATTTAGGAAACTAAAAAGACTGAAAGAGACAGTTGTGGGGGTCCAAATGGGATAGGTGGGTGGCCACCAACATCCACCTAGATCATATGTATTACAACAAGTGAATGAATTCAAGTGATAAACACAGGTTAAAGCAACATGCATTACAAGTGTTCAAGATTAGTTTTACAACATTTACAATACATGTGTGAAAACGTGTTGGCCTGTTAGTAGGATTTTGAATTAAGAGAAAGTTCTAAGACACATTGTTACACAATACATCACTAACCCTATGGTAGGGGCATTGGTTCCACTACTTACGCCTCAAAGAAAAGATTACAGACTCTCAAGGCTATGTGGGAGGAGTTGAGGTGAAAAGTCCTTTGCATGTACAAATGTGGGGGTATTTGTAGCCAAGGGTAAAATTGACCCTTGTGGATGTTTGACTACCATCATGATTGTTTGAATTCCATGATTTTTGACTTTACATCATTCTTCATAAAACAGGTGGGTCTCTTAGACTTCCACATTACATTACATTGATTGATAGTATGGCCCACAGTAGAGATGTGGACGACATGACCCAACATGATAGTGCTGGTACATTTGTGTTTCCACTGGTGTGCATGTTGAGCTACAGTGTTGTTGGGTGGTGGACGTCCTCATGGTGTGTCCCAACTTCACCTCTACATGGCAAAGTGCATTGAGTCTTCGATGGTCATTGGTTCCCTTGATGTTGCTTTTGCACGTTGCCAATTTCTTATATTTTGGAATGCTTGAAAGGTTCGTCTGTTCGTGAAAGGTGTATGTTCATCCATTTGTCCGTCCGCGAGCACATCTTGCATGTTTTCTCATACGTCGGTCCATGAACACATGTTTGCATGATCATCTGTTCGCAATCGCATCTCTTTGCATGCATCATTTGTTCATCCATTGGTAAACCTATCCTTCTGCATGTGCTCCCTTCATTAATCACATTCATAGTCATGCCATGTTTGTTTGTGTGCATGTACCTGCAGTCACTCATGATGAGATGACATCAAATCCAAAACCCTCCTAGTATACCATGATACATGACCATTTCGGATGCAGGCGACCGGGAGAGGTAACAAGGTTGTGAGGCGGGATGGAGGCTCCAAGCACCGTTGATGAAAATTGCGCAAGAGTCATTGGGTGATGAAGATGGGAAATCTGGATCGATAGTGACTATCCATGGGGTCCGGCTCATCTGGAGGAAAAAATTGTGTAGTTTTTGGGAGGAATAGTCTGCACTGCATGAAGGTTGGGCAGGCAAAATCTACACAATTTCCGGAACGAGGTGGGTAGTGGGAGCTTGGAAACCAAAACAACGCAATTCCTGGAGGGAAATGGTAGCTGGTTGCCGGGACACTAGCAAGAAAAACTACGCAATTCCTGGAGGGAACCGATAGTCAGTTGTTGGGTCACTGGAAGCAAAAACTCCACAATTCTTGAGGGGAACTGGTAGTTAGCTGCTAGAGCTTGGTAGCAAAAACTACGTAATTCCTGGAGGGAACTGGCAATCAGCTGTTGGGAGCTGTTGGTGGGAAAAACTACATTGATGCTGGGAGGCTGGCCTATTGATCACCTCTGCATATTTTTTGAGCTGAGTCGACTATTGGGTGGCAGATTGTTGGTTGATAATAGGTGTCTTCTAAAACTCCTAATTACCCCACATTAATCATCAACCCAGACAAGTCCTTTTATTCCAAGAGTGTACACAATATGTGCATGCTATGAATCCAGAGAGTAATGTTTCTTAAAAGGAAGTATAGACCTTTGATACAAGAGTAAATGGATACATCTAATAAACTCAAATTGTAATCATTAAAGGAAATATGACATCTAAGATTCAGGACTCAAACCTCTACCAAAATCATAATCAAATCTCACATAAACAATTCAAGTAAAAATAGCATCAGCCGAGAGCACAATAGAAATAACTCATCTTTTATTAGTTGATTCAATATAAATCATACTCAATCTCTATAAAGAAATCTAAATGGAAATGATATCAATTTGAGAGTTCGATAGCAATAACCAAATGCTTACAGTTGATTAAATCAATATGATTCACTATCTAATTAATTGAATCTGGAACAAGCGTAAATCAAATCAAGTGACAGTGCTATAAAAAATGTAAATGAAATGTACTACTTCAATACCGGAAAATGGTCATTAGCGAATAAGCTTAACTCATGGAAAATAGGAAAATTATCAAACCAATCAAACTTGCAAGAATTGGAAATATATAACACAAGGACGCAGTTTAATCCACGAGAGGTTGGGACCTTAGCCACCAGCGAACACTGTTGAGCTCCTTTAGAGAATACAAATGAACAACAACTTTTGTTATATATTAATCATGGAACTTAAATAGCATTACAATATGGTCGCATTCTTCAATAACACGAGTCTAAAAATTAAAATTACAATTTGAAATAACAGAGATCCATCCCCTTTCTTCCTACAATCGTTTTCTTTTATAACCAAAAAGGGGTAAAAGATAAGTGATCCCTCAGGATCTCCCGATCCTGAGGGATTCGCATCTAATTGCTAACTTCAGACACCTTTCCTTTTTCACGTTGATCCTCCTAATTCGCCCTCATCCCTGTTCGCAAGTAACGCATTCCGTCCTCCATTTGTTGGTTTATGCTATTCCATCGTTAGAGAACAACAACTATTCCTTTCGTCATTTTTCTGCATAAAGAAGAGTAAAAGTTAGTTACTATGACTAAATCTTAATTGCGAGTAGTTCATTCGTTTCTTATCATAATCAATCAATATATTAGCGCATTAAGATATGAAAAATATAAGAAATGAGGAAAAAGGTGATGAAATTAATAGTAAATACATACCCATTTCGTGACTCAATGTACTCCCCTACTTACCCTGTTTCATGTCCTCATGAAAAGTAAGTAATTCTGATGCAGTGCAGTTAAAGATTAGGTTGGAGAAGGAGTGTTAAAAATTGGTCTAAAACCATGATGTTGAGCCAGGAGTGCAAAGGCGGGCCCTTCCTTTACTTTAGGCAATTCGTAAATAGCCCGATAACCTTCAGGAGGATACCAAATGATGGGGATATGAAACTGACATCCTAACCAATAAGTTCCTTCTCTCAAAATAAGGTTGCTATAGGTGACAAAATGGGCCGCAGCTGCTTTAAAATTCATGTAATTAAATGGCTCCCTATTCTACACACTACTAGTGGAGACCGTCCACCTGAGCTTGGATGTAGCCAAAGGGCTTTCTTGAATGGAGTGAAAATATGATACCCCATTCTATACAATCTCCTTATGAATAGGCCCCAAAATTTTAATCACCCCTTCCCTCGTCATCAGACTCTTATGGTTGGCAAGAATTTGCAAAGGGTGTTTGGGTTCACTTCTTACCCAGAGATCCAATCCATGTTCTTGTCTTTGGAATGCATTATGAGGTTTAAACCATTTAAGTTGGTTAACTGCAAACAAGATAAAGGCCTGGAATTGAACATCTCCCACAAAAGGGTTAGGGTTCTTTTCCACTTAGTTCTCTAATACAAAATTGTGCAGGTAAAATTCACAAAGAAGCCTTTGAACCTTTACACCATGTTGTTTGCAGAAATTTATAAAATCTTCAATTGTTTTTAATTCAATTGGTTTTCCAACTCTCACGACTTTAATTTTCATCAACAGGTATAGTTCTAACAAAAAAAAGGCATAATTGGTAGCAGGAGACCTGCATGCCAAGACATCTGTATATAATGAGCAGATGGTGTCTGTCCGACCTATGACCCTATCTAGTTTGAGCTTGATTCTCTCTATTTTCTCTTCTGCCTTTCTACATCTATAGAAAGTCTTGCTCTCTGTTGCATTCATTTGCCGAAGTTGTCTCTGCAGCTCCTGATATTTCTGCTGGGAAAAATTTCTTGTTCAAGTCGTTCTAACACGAGCTAAGCTTGTGCTAATTTCTCCTGAAGATTTAGTATAATGGGGTCATTATGTGTCATGACATCATTGGCTTGTAAGCTTGTCTGAGTGCTTATGCTATGAGAAAGGATGTTTTCTGTCTGAATTTTTTTATTATGGGAGGTCCAAACCTCTGTTTGAGTAGCCATGCTATAAGAGGGTACATCCTCTGTCTAAAAAGCTATGTCTACTAGAATTACCTCTTGAGTGATAATTGATTGAGTAGGTATGGGCTCAGTTTGGGTCCCTGTAGCCCTACCCTCATATAACTCTATTTGTACGACCATATTTACTGTCTCCGAGGTATTGTTCGAAACCTTTCCCACTGTGATTTCTCTTATTTTTATTCTGAGTCTTTTGACTGTTTTGTGAAGCTTCTGCTGTTTCTTTTCTTAGCTTTTTCAATTTGGCTCTATACCTTTTTGGAGGAGGGACTATTCCACTGACAGTCTCATTAATGGCTTATGCTTCTAAAGAGCCTAGTTTCTCACCCTAGCTCTATTCTAATAAGACCGTGTCTCCATATTTATTATCAGCTTCCCGAATTATCTCTGTCTTGACTTCTTCTTCTTGGCCTATGTTTTCTGTGCTTAGGCCTACCTGGTTGTTTTCCACTAGGAGCATGTCACCAGGTTGGTTCTCTACTTCTTGAATGGCCTCTACATCTATTTCCACTTTGCGGCTTGCATATTTTGAGAGAGATAGAATTTTGGTATGACCAAAATTCCTAGGAGATTGGGTTTCTCCTAAGTTAAGCTTGAGTAGTCCTTCAAGCTGCATGTAGACATTCATGTTGCCCAGGACCTAGGCCATCTCGAAATCGTGCAGCAAATTGCCTTGGGGACTCATATTTGGTGTTGAGGGAAGTCCCAATTCGTTTCTTGTTCATCTCTAGGATACCCTATTCCTTCCTCAGGTTTTAATTCAGGGTTATCTTGTCTTTCTAACTCTAGCTGCAAGTATTGTTCACTTACTGGGCCGGATAATTCTATAGGTTGACTAACGTTGCCTTGAGGATTTTCAGACGCTCCGTGTTTTGACCTCAACCTTGTGGATCGTCTTCGCTTGTGAGGTATGCTCCCTAAAAGGGCATTCCTCTTTCTTTTTGGAACAGGTTTAGGTGCTAGCAGGGCTATACCTCCTACAAGGGCTAATATTAGATCATCCCAAGTTGATTGTTGCTGGGCAAGGTTATAGCTAACTGTTAACCTTATCAGACAATGGTAGCTAACTATTATTTCTATATGTTGGGACCATCTCAGCCTCTCAACAGTGTCATGCAGTAATGAATTCAATAATGCAGGTAAACTAATAGAGCATTTTCATTTTAGAGCTGCTAAAAGTTTGAGTTGTCGTGGCCTTACCACATCTTTACGCCCATCGCACGTAATATAGTTCTGGATGATTCGTGCCAATTCTCCCCATGGCTCTCCAAGAGAAGATGGTTGAATTCCTTTGTCCTTCTTAATTAGCTCTTGTCCTTTGTCCCTAAAAGCCTCAATAGTGTCATGCAACTTCAATCGCTTGCCAGCCCATACAGGTCCTTCTTCCGGCAACCCAGACACTTCTGCTATCACAGCGTCTGATATAGTGATTTGCTTGCCTCTTACCATGGATTGTCCATTTTGTAGATTTCGTAAAAATTCGATGGCAATTTCCTCATTGGGGGGTTGAAATCTCATAAAGTATGCTATCCATCTTGCACGAGCTAGAATTTCCTTGGCTTCATCAGAGACAGCCAGTGTTAAAGGTTCTCATCACACTATTCTTTCTCCCATGATGCTTGAATTATGCAAATGGTTAGTGTAGTGGAGATAGCACAACAATGAACAGAGCCGAGTGATGGAACAACAAATGGTTGTAATGGCTCTATCAGGTGATACTTTATAAGCATAAATATCGTTATCGAGGACTGTTATAATGCCACATCCTCTGTGATCATGGGATTTCGTATTGTTCTACAAAATCAAATGAAAAGATGACAGTGCATACGTAAGTATACTGGAGTTCCTCACCCCCCTTTGAAATAATAAGTCGCCTATGACCGAATGAAAGAAAGGATAGCGCGCTAGCGGCAAAGTACAAGGGTGATGTATTGGGTTATTAAAGTGGCAAGGTATGCATATTAATGAAAGGATCATAGAGGATATTGGAGAGATGAAAATAAGGTGTGTAACGAGAATTATCCATAAGTGATAAGATGACGTGAGGTGATGAGATAAAAAAAAAGGACAGCATACACAGGAAAAATGCTTTACCACATTTATTCCACTTAATTGTTGTGATTGATTAAAAAGATTAACTCATGCATAAAGGTTCACAGTAAATTAGGAGCATAGTCTCTCTGTAGAAAGATGAAAACATAAGAAGAGGACATTATAATAATTATTGATGTAAAATAAAACTTCAATACCATCAGCAGAGCTTTTGTTGCCTACAGGCGTCTATAGCCTCAATAGAGTTTCTTTCTAACCCTTTGGAACCATGGTCCTCTATGTATAATTGGGGAAATGCATTATGATATCCAAAGTAGATACCAATGTCCTAGCATGGTAACCAGATGAACACATTGCCATTCACTAGGAAGTAGCGAAAAGTGGTCAATTCAGCTCATAATGAGACCTCCTGTTCCAAGGACTTTATTTCTTGATGCATCCATTGGATCATATCCCTGGTGTGGTGGCCATAGTGGGAATGCCACTTCACTCCTTCCTTATGATCATGTGAGGTTAGCTTGTGATGAGACCCCCTATTCTCCATCTGTGGAAAAAAATCATACAATTGTTAGTGAATATATATATATATATATATATATATATATATATATATATATATATATAGTTTAACACTTCGCATTTATATATAGAGGGTGGCTCAACACTCCTTAAGAGTAGGGATGGCAGAAGAAGTTTGAATATATCAATAGAAAAAAGTATACCCATAATCTTATTAATAATAAACAGAGAGAGTTATAAGGGACAAGGGAGAACCAGCATGGTACAGATAATCAATCAGTTTGATTTATAGTGGAAATGAGGACAATGAAGTGATATAGATAATTGTGTCTTTTCTTTTTCTATCAATACAAAGCAATCTTGTTAAAGATGATAATATTCAAGACATTTTCCTATTCTAGTAAACTCCATACTTGTTGTCCTTAAATATGTATTTGTACTTTTGTGCCATGAAGAGTGAATTAAGATGGTCTAGGGATGATTATGCAAGGAAGAGAAAAAGGGTGTCCTCAAAAATACTCACAAGGTGTTGTTCCCTAAAGGGAATAGCAAAAGAAAAACCAACACACAAAAAAAGTGATGTTGCTTATAGGGAGCAGTTGTTGTTCCCTATAGGGAACAACAAAGAAAAATACGCAAAAAAAAAGTGATGTTCCATATAGGGAACAATAGTTGTTCCCTGTAGGGAACATCACTTTTTTTTTGTATATATTTCTTTGTTGTTCCTTATAGGGAACAACAACTGTTCCCTATAAGAAACATCACTTTTTTTGTGTGTTGGTTTTTCTTTTGCTATTCTGTTCCCTGTAGGGAACAACAAAGCAAAATCCACACAAAAACTGTTGTTCCTTATAGGGAACAACAGTTGTTCCCTGTAGGGAACAACAGTTGTTCCCTGTAGGGAACAACAGTTGTTCCCTGTAGGGAACAACAAAGAAAACACACACAAAAAGGTGTTGTTCCCTATAGGGAACAACAAGAGAATACTCGTGAAAATTGTTGTTCCCTGTAGGGAAAAACAAAGAAAAATGCACACAAAGGGTGTTGTTCCCTACAGGGAACAACAGTTGTTCCTTATAAGGAACAGCAGTTGTTCCTTATAAGGAACAAAAAAGAAAAATAAACATGAGAAATGTTTTTCCCTCTAGGGAATAACAAAGGAAAATGTTCACGAAACGTGTTGTTCCCTATAGGGAATAGAAAAGGAAAATATACACGCAAAAGTGTTGTTCCCTATAGGGAACATCAAACAAAAATACTCACGAAAAAGTGTTGTTCCCTAGAGGGAACAGTAGATGTTCCCCATAGGGAACAACAAAGGAAAATGCACACGAAAAAGTGTTGTTCCCTGTAGGGAACAACAAAGAAAAATAGGAAAAAAAACTAATAAACAATCTACTATTCTAAGAAAATCCAATCAAATAGAAAGAAAACAGAAAAGCAAATTTATGTTAATGTTTCAAAAAATAAATTCTTCATTGGACTGGTGCTGTCGAAGAGTTACCCTCTTCAGCGAGAATTTGTATCATAGAATCTTCACGTATCTATTGGCAAAAGGATTTCCTTGTAAGCGGTTTGTGATAGAAGCATACTCAATTTCCATTTGCTTTAAAAGAGTAGCTAGACTCATCAATGGTGGCTAATGTAAGGGTGCCATTATCATGCACCTCTTGTATCTTGTAGGGACCTAACCATCTAGTCTGGAGTTTTCCCGGGAAATCCTAGAACCTAGAATCATACAGAAGTGGACAATCACCTTCATGGAATATCTTTTTTCTTGATGAAGGCATCATGCAATTTTTCTCTTTGTTGTTGGATAAGTGCAGTATGCTGAAGAGCTAATAGCCGGATTTCATCCAATTCATTAAATTGATGTAGTCCGTTAACCTATGCTTCATTCAGATCTAGGCCTACTTCTTGGGCTATCCTCAATGTCTGAATTTCAAATTCTATTGGGAAGATAGGTTCTTTGCCAAACACTAGCTGATATGGGGAGTATCTTGTGGTATTCCTCCAAGTCGTGCGATATGCCCACAAGGCTTCTGGAAATTGTGTAGCCTAGTCACGTCTATGTGAGGCGACTATCTTTGTTAGTATGGCCTCGATTACCTTGTTGGTACTTTCTACCTGGTCGTTTGCCTGCGGGTGGTATGGAGATGTGATGTTGTGTAAGATGTGATGATTTTTTAATATAGAGAAAATTTTATGGCCTACAAATTGTGGCCCTCCATCCGTAATTATTTCTCTGGGCAAGCCATACCGCATGAAAATTTGGAAGAGGAAATGGATTACTATGTCCTCTGTGGCCCTTGGTAAAGCTTCTACCTCCACCCATTTAGTCACATATTTCATTGCAACCAATATGTATGTCTTTTGATTAGATGATGGGTTTTTTGGGCCAATGAAATCTAACGCCCAACTTTCAAAAGGTTCGATGACTAACTGTGGATGCAACGTCATCTCATCAGACTATCCAAGGTGGCCCATTCTTTGGCAACTATTGCATGCCTAGACAAATTTCTTGGAGTCCTTAAAAATTGTGGGCCAATAATAGCCCATCTACAAGACGTTATGTCTAGCCCTGCAGTCTGCAAAGTGTCCACCGCAAGGTCCATCATGGCAAGATTTTAGGATGTCGTAGATTTTGTCTTCCTTGACACACCTGCAGATATGCATATATGCTCATGTGTGAAAGAGGTATCCTCTGATCTAGGAGAACCGAGTGTTGCGTTGCACTATTAATTTTCTTTCTCTAGGCGTCAGGTGCTTGGGTAATTTTCCCACAGCTAGGTAATTTGTGACATCTGTGTACCATGGTGTTTTCACAATTACAGCAAATAGGTTCTCATTGGGAAACTGATCTTCTACTTCCACTGCGTTGTCTGTTTTTGGCGCACATGAGAGGAAGTCTGCCACCAGATTTTCCTTTCCCAGTCAATCCTTTATTGTTATGTCAAATTCCTGCAAAAGGATTAACCATCGTGTCACTCTCCCATTCGTAATAGGTTTATTAGCTAAATATTTGATAGCAGAGTGATCAGTATACAAAACCACAGGGTATCTTGTTATATAGTGTCTGAACTTGTTAATAGCATAGATTACAGCTAGAAACTCTTTCTCGGTCACAGTGTAATGCAGCTCGGCAGGAGTTAAATTTTTTCTAATGTAGTATATCGCATAAGGTTTCTTATCTTCCTCTTGGCCGAGAACTGCTCCAATGGCTGCATCTGATGCACCGGATGAAATATGAAATGGTAAATCCTAGTTCGAGCCCTGTAATACTGGGGTTGTTGATACTAGCTGTTTTAACTCTTCAAAGGCAATGTCACATTTGTCAGTCCATATAAAATTGATATTTCCTATCAAAGCATATAATGGTGCAATAATTTGGGAGAATTTCTTTATAAATCTTCGATAATATCCAGAAAATCCCAAAAAAATATGTACCTCAGTTTAAGTGCAGGGGTTAGGTATTAAGAGGATTATCTGAATTTTCGTTGGATCTAACTGAATTCGAGCCGCAGAGATGTAAAGACCTAGGATGAGGCCCTCAGTCATCATCATGTGGCATTTCTCGTGGCTTAAGCGGAGCCTGGTAGCAATGAATCTTTGCAGGACTTTCTCCAGCGTCTGTAATGCTGACTCGAAGTCATCTCCATAGGGTGTAAAATCGTCCATGTACACCTCGAGTCCCTCGTTTATCAAATCTACAAAAATGTTGAGTATGGCTCTCTGGAATGTGGCAGGTGCATTGCACAGTCCGAAAGGTAATACCCTGTAAGCAAACATCCCCCAGGGGCAGGTGAAGGTAGTCTTATCTTGGTCTTCAGGGGCAATTTGGATTTGGTTGTAGCCACTAAAGCCATGTAAGAAAGAGAAGATTTTTTTACTTTCCAATGTGTCTAGAACCTGGTCGATGAACGGGAGGGGAAAATGATCTTTTTGCATTTCTTTATTAAGCTCTCTGTAGTCGACACATATATGCCACTTCCCATTCTTTTTAGGAACCAAAACTAATGGAGAAACCCATTTGCTATCAGATATAGGATAGATGAAATTTACATCTAACAGTTTCTGTAGTTCATCTTTAACAACATCCTTTAGGTGAGGGTTTAATCTTTATTGAGGTTTTTGAATGGGTCGCGCATATTTCTCAATATAGATGTGGTGCATACATAATTGGGGGTCAATCCCTTTCATATCTGGTAATCCTAAGTGAAATCCCCCTTATATTTTCTAAGGAGTTGAATAAGCCTCTACTGCTAGTCATTAGTCAGGTTTTTGTTAATGTTTAGGACTTTTCCTGGCTCAATTTCAATGAGTTTGTTCTTATAAATAGTTGTTGTTGGTATTGTTTGGTCATTGATATCTTTTAAAGGATCTTCTTCAATTTCGTTATCTAGGGTTGCTTCAATCATGTGACATTTTAGATTAGTCACGGAAGCTGGGTAGTTAATGTAAGTGTTAATAATGTCATCTTCTATTTGATTCCTAAATTCAAGAGCATCTGCTACAGTTAGTGGTGCTTGAATATTTTCAATTAAATATGTTACAGGTTGTTTCCTAGTTTTTATTATAGTTAGGCCTGGCTGAGCTGGAGGATATAAAGCTAGGTTCTTCACATTGCTTCCTCTTGCTATAGTCATATTGCCTGTTCGACAGCTTGTATAAGCATCTACGGTCACTAGCCAAGGTCTTCCTAGTATTAGAGGATGTCCATCTAGCCGATTTCTAGGATTAATAATCAAAAAATATGCTGGGTATTCCCAAGAATCTACAGACACCATTACATCCTGTAATGTCCCTTCTAGTTTAACAACTGATCGGTCAGCAAGTTCCAGCAAGGTCATAGTTGGATCTAACGCTATGATGCCAAGTCTTTGACAGGTTGATGTTGTGAGAATATTAATGGCTGCCCCTATATCGACTAATGCATTGGGGAATGAACATCCATTTATTTGTATTGTGACTATATGGTTTCCTGGGTCTTCATATTTTACCGGTGTTTCTCTCCCTGATAATAAATCAGACAAAGTTCTGACTACGTGGATAGTTGGTGTTGCTTTCATTTTCCTCATAGGCTTCTTGGTACACAATTCCTTAATGGTTTTTGCAGAGATTGGAATGTCCTGAATAGCCTAGAGGAGGGGTATTTTTACACAAAGATTTTTTAATTCTCCTAGGAGATTGAAATCGGGATATTTGATTGGGTGAGGTATAATCAATCTTTCTGGGAATGGTGGAGAAGAGATAATGGTTTGATCGTGGCTTTTATGTTTAACTGTATTCTCCATTTGAGGTGTTTGTTCTACAGGTAGTGGTTCTTATATTTGTATATTTTTATCCTCCTTTGACTCAATTAACCATTCAGACCTCAATTTGAGTTCATTACACTCTCTCAACTCAGTTTCCAGATCTAGCTCTTCAATAATTTGTACCGACTGGACTGGTCTATTATTGGGATTCGGGTTGGGCTGGGATGGGATTTGTGGTCGTAAGTTGGATTGAGGATTCTGTTGTAATGTGTAAGGTGTTGGTAGTGTAGGTTGAGGCAGGGGGATTATTCTTGCTGGCTAGTTTGTAGGTCTTTGCCAGCTTGACTGCCAGTTTTGGTTTTGTTAAGTGGAGGGTGGCCATTGAGATGGATATGGTTTGTTCTGCCAGAATGGTGGAAAGTAAGAGGAATTTGGCCAACTATTTTTTGGACTTGATTGATTGGACCAAGGTGCAATAGAAAATGCTTATGGCGACCAATTAGGAAAAGGTGGTTGGTTCTGCCATGTAGCCCCTATGTATTGCTGAGAATTATATTGTGAGGGTTGAAAGAATGAAGATGGGTCTGTAGGCATACTTGATTGTCGTGCTTTCCATTGGCGACGCTGATTTAACAGGTAGACTAGTTCCGTTTCTTCCTCTACCTCTTTGAAGACCGCTTTTAATCATGGGAGCGATGGGAAATCTTCTCTGGCATGTTCTTTGATGCATATGGCATAGGTCTGTACCCTATTCAGTAGACATTCATTATGACTATGTTTCTTCATGCATCGAGGGAAAAAAATCGTCAGGTTCTGTTATGCTTCGGCCTGCTTCTGATTGGCTTGCATGATGTCTAATTGTGTTGTCAAAGTTCCTAGGATATGTGTTTTTAAATTTTCCAACAGGTTGCCAATTTTAATAGGAGTAATGCTTCCGTCAGAGATTTTGTTGTCCCTGGTGATCATATCGTGTTCAGTTGGTTTTAGTCTTGTACTACCCCTCGAGCACCTAATACATAAATTAATAATTTTATCATATTCTTCTTAATAGATATCACCATTACCCATAATATTTAATGTCTATATCCATTGGTCTTTCATCCCCTTAATCAGTGTGGTTTTTAGCACATTATCAGGCAAAGGTAGATTTGCGTAGGGAGACCTTTGGAGGTTATATTGGAAATGCTCCACATACTCGTCCAAATTTTCACTAGGCCTTGCTACCATCTGGAATATCTCATCTTTTAATTCCCTAGATTTGCAATAATCATGATACATTTTAAGGAAAGCAGTTTTCATTTGGTCCCAATCATTTATGGTGCCCCCACCTATTCCCATAAACCAATTCAGGGCTGCTCCCTTTAACGTGGAGGGAAACAGCTTTAGTTTCTAGGGATCGGTGGTGTAATCATAACCTCGACATAGGACATCAAATTCAAACAAAAACGCATCAGGATCTTCTGACGTGAGTCCATGAAAGGTGGGAATATTTTGTAGAGGGATAGCTTTCATGGGTGTGTTGACGGTTGTGTCAACAATAGGATACTGTAAGGTAGAGGTTTGGGGTGCTTGTGGATTATTGGCCATTTGATCAAAGATATGCCAGTACCCTTCCCAGATTTCTGGAGCTAGAGAGTTATCCCTCGATTGTCTAGAAGAGGTAGGAATGATCCTAATAGCACTCCCTTGATCTGGGACACTGGTGCCTTTTGTTCAATTACTACATGAGGGGATCTCGGTTCCTTTGTTTCCCCTATTTCTCCTCCTCCTTCACGAATGTTACAAGAATACCCTTCTTGTGAGGGAATTGTCTGTGAATTTTCAATGTCTTGAAAACTCTGCTCAGTCCCTTCAGTTTTACTATGGACCTCAGTGTAGGCTACATATGGTGAGCCTGTGGCTTGAAGGGAGATAGTAGGATGTTTGGAACCAATGGTTCGGGGACCTACTGATGGCTGAGATTCAGCTTTTCTTAAGATGTCGTCAATAAAAGTTGATCGTCCAAGGGTCACCAGTCCCTTAGATTTTTCAGGTTTGGGATGTGGAATTATATTGTTTTCTGGTCTTTTCTTCTTAGTCATTCATGCAAAAATTCAAATGTTCATTTCTACCTTAAGTTCCTAGCAATTCTGTTGGAAAGCAGGCGGGGGGCCAGGCATCTTACTTGCTTTGTATGCAGGTTCTTACCTTCCATATTTAATACCTATTTCTCTCTCAACAAACAAACATCAAACACCTACTTCACTTTTTTATAATTGTGCTGAAAGGTGGGTGGAGGAGAAAGCACTTTACTTGCTCATTATGTAAGTTCTTACCTTCCATTTTCAATACCCAATTCTTTCCCAACAGCGATTATCAGACGTACATCACTCTTTGTAAGGTGGCAACACTCTCCTTGATAAATGTTGGTTGATAACAGGTGTCTTCTAAAACTCCTAATTACCCCACATTAATCATCAACCTGGGCAATTCCTTTTATTCCAAGAGTGTACACAATATGTGCATGCTATGAACCCAGAGAGTAATCTTTCTTAAAAGGAAGTATAGACCTTTGATACAAGAGTAAATGAATACATCTAATAAACTCAAATTGCAATCATTAAAGGAAATATGAAATCTAAGATTCAGGACTCAAACCTCTGTCGAAATCATAATCAAATCTCACATGGACAATTCAAGAAAAAATAGCATCAGTCGAGAGCACAGTAGCAATAACTCATCTCTTCATAGCTGATTCAATCTAAATCATACTCAATCTCTATAAAGCAATCCAAATGGAAATGATATCAATCTGAGAGTTCGATAGCAATAACCAAATGCTTACAGTTGATTAAATCAATATGATTCACTATCTAATTAATTGAATCTAGAATAAGCGTAAATCAAATCAAGTGATAGTGCTATAAAATATGTAAATGAAACATACTACTTCAATACCGGAAAATGGTCATTAGTGAATAAGCTTAACTCATGGAAAACAAGAAAATTATCAAACCAATCAAACTTGCGAGAATTGGAAATATATAACACAAGGAAGCAGTTTAATCCAACAGAGGTCAGGCCCTTAGCCACCAATGAACACCGCTAAGCTACTTCAGAGAATACGAATGAATAGCAAATTTTGTTATATATTAATCATGGAACTTAAATAGCATTACAATATGGTCATGTTCTTCAACAACATGAGTTTGTAAATTAAAATTACAATTTGAAATAACAGAGATCCATCCCCTTTCTTCCTACAATCGTTTTCTTCTATAATCAGAAAGGGGTAAAGATAAATGTGATCACTCAGGATCTCCCGATCTTGAGGGATTCGCAACTGATTGCTAACTTCAGACACCTTTCCTTTTTTGCGCTGATCCTCCTGATTCTCCCTCAGCCCTGTCTGCAACTGACGCATTTTTTCCTCCGTTTGTTGGTTTATGTTGTTCCATCCTTAGGGAACAACAACTGTTCCTTTCGTCATTTTTCTGCATAAAGAAGAGTAAAATTCAGTTACTATGGTAAAATCTTAACTGTGAGTAGTTAATCCATTTCTTATCATAATCAATCAATATATTAGCGCATTAATATATGAAAAAAATAAGAAATGAGGAAAAGGTGATGAAATTAATAGTAGATACATACACATTTCGTGACTCAACACAGATGACTTTCTCACGAAAACTGTGCAATTTTCTTGGTGAGAAGTCGGTGGACTGTCGGGAGGACTAGCTAGAAAATTACGCAATTCTCTAAGGGAGATAGGGATGGGCACTGGTTGTCTTTCCAGACTGTTTTTGCAATTTTCTTAGTCAGTGGAGCGAGCAAGGTCTGCAGAGTCTATGAAATATTTTATGATAGTCAGTCTCGGGGTAGCTATCGGGTCAAACTCTCTAGTTGACCAGCATGAAGGCTGATTGATTTGCTTGCAGGTAGCATAGATTGAAATGACTTTCTTCGTGCTTCTGCGCTATTCTGTGTGACATTTGATTGAGTCGATGGCAGGGTGATGGTCCGATTGTCAAAGGGGAGTCTAGTCATCAGAACTTCAGTAAAATGACTAAGTGTGTGAACGAGTGAAAGATGAATATGTGATCCTGCAAACACACACTTACATTACTCAACGACGAGACGACTCAAACCATCCAAACACATATGTTCAACATGACTGACCGACGGTGTAAGCGACAAGCGTGACACTTGTGATTGATCGTTGGTCCATCATGACGATGCTTGTGCAACAGTGAATTTGACTCCGTGTGTGAGTGTGATAGATGTTTTCATAACAAACACAACATGTACACACGAAGCGAAGACCTTGAGCATGACCAGAACATGGTTGCGACCATGAAATTGACATCAACATGAAAAATCTTGGGTGAAATGAAAAATTAAGGTGGGTTCGAAGACTCACGGAGTGAACTCGAGTGTGTGTAGTCATCAAGTGAAACTCTTAAGGGAGGCTTCGAAATTTTGGAGGGTGGTTGTAGCCTCTACAACAGATCCTTACTTGTCTTTACCTCTACAAATTTGACAAGCTCTAAAGAATCACTGCATTGACTTCTACCTGCCTTTCCTGAGCCCCTACAAGTCTTTCCTGAACCTCAACCAACATGTCATCGTCTTCTTGGAAACTTTTGATCTTTGCCCTCAAACTCCTCAATGTATCTGCTATACCAGGAGAATACTCATCTCCTTACTCCCCAATTGTTATGTAGGGAGAGTCATGGGAATTATATTCTACCGTTTTTCTCATCATCTATGATTCTCCTCTTCCTACAAGTAGGCCATGTCAGATAAACCAAATAGATACCAAAATCAAAACCATAACACATGACATTCAAGGGAGGCTATCTCATCTGCAAAATCAGTCCACATTAGCATGATACATATATAATCATAATAACATCAATATAACAAAATCATGCATTACCATACCAACTATATACCATGACCTCATGCATGACAACCATAATCTTGACAACATAAAATTTTACCCAAAGAGAGTGCAACCCATTCTGGTACCACCTCGTAACCACCTCCTCCCACATTTACCCACTTTCACTAGTTTTCCTAGATTAAACATGAGTTGACGGTCACTATGATAAGGATCAACCTCCTATATGACCTTAAGTAAATGGAGTGGACAACTTAGGACCTTACTGACTTCCCTTACGCGTTACAAGACCTCTAGGAGCTACCCAACCCCTCCAGGTGTTCAACCCTTGAGATAACTCTCCTTTTCACTGACTTAGAGCCTCATTCGCTCCCTTGACAAGGCATCCAAGTGAATGCAAGCCTTCATTCACTCCCATAAACCTGATTCCGAGCAAATGTGGACTTTTCTAGTCATTTTTGTGCCAGCGACCTTGAATTTTGGGCCACTTTTTCAGGGCTAGGACTCAGGCCCTTGCGTAGAACTCAGTGAAACTTCTAGAAATGATAAATAACATAGAAACAAAGCCTCTAAACCAAAAAATTGAGAAAGGACTTGATTTGACCCCTCCCAGCTAGGACAGGCATTATGTCAAACAATTAGTAAACATGCAACCTACAAGTCATGAATGCATATCTGAACATAGAGATATGAAACTTATCATAGGTTTAATAAGGACCAATTCCTTCTCAAAATAGTTTTAATAACACAAATTAGGTCATGCATTCATTAACTAGACATTCATTAATTAAAATGTGATAAGATTCATACTTAAATATGTCATATAACCATGCTTATAACCAGTGTATAACCAGATAGATAACAATGATAGAAAAACCATTAAAGCCACATAATAAAAACTATAATTACTCAGCAAAGACAAGAGAAACTTAGCTCTTATTAACCATATGAAAAATCCAACCAAGTCACGGACTTCCACATAGCACCTAACCATAGATTGAGTTGAACCAAATCTTTCTTTCATCCAATCACCCTCGTGCCATATTCCAAACACGAATGTGCGACCTCATGGGATAAACCAATCCATAAACAACCAAGGGAATCCAAAGGTTAAAACACCTCCACCCTCACCATACCATGATCTCACCTAAACCAGTCTCGAAACCACAAAACCAAAACAAGCTTGGATGCCTCAGAATTCCTTCACCATCCCTTGAAGATTTTTCTTGTCTCCACCCACCTATTGGGGGCTTCTTGTAGAAAACCATCCCTAACCCTTGGGATTTTCCTGAGATCACCTTAGTAGGATCAAAAACCTTCTAGTAATCCAAATCTCAACCAAGAAATAATCCCATCACACCATGGTTATCCAAAAATGGAAAGGCAAGGCTAAAACCACTATCTAAACTCAGAAAGATCCATGCCAATGACAACAAAGAAACCAAATACAAACATGCATATACCATGCATGCCAAAACCAACCAGGAAATCATACATGCAACTCATTACATGCAAGTATTCTCGTTGAACCTACTTGATCCAACCTTTCCTTGCTTGATACTTGTTTTCCTTTTCTTTCCTTGTCCTTCCTTTGTTTGATTTATTTCTTTGTCCTTCCTTTGCTTGATTTCTTTCCTTCTCCTCTTGGTGCGCTTCTCCTCTCTGAAACCAATTTTAAAACTAAATTAACAAAAGGCCCAAAATTGATGCTCTGATGTATTTTTATTATTGATGCCTCTAATTTCTTAATTTTCCTTCAACTTCCTTCTCACATGCAACATGTGACCTTTACCTTTTGTTGAAGCCTCGAAATTTGCTGCAACAACATGGGGGATGACCACTCGGTCTGGACCTTAAAGAAACTTCTTTTCCATTTGGAATGGTGGTTCTGACTGGTTCAACTAGGTCCAATTACCTTCTCTCAATCTTTACTTGCTTTAAAATATGACTTTCATTCACCAATGAAGAAGAGACATCAGATCAACCCTATTACTGATCGGGCAAGAAAGTGATCCTTAAGCTGATTTGGGGCTCATCCAAGCCACATCTAAAGTTTGCCTCTTTGGTAAGAGGACTTAAAAGAACGTAGAAATTAATATAAATACAAACTTATTCTATAATGCAAGCAAAAGGAACTAAATCCTAATCCTATCTCAATTAGGTAGATATAGATCTAACCCAACCGAGAGCAAGATATTTAAAGTATTTGGATTTAAATATACCTGGCTTATAATGAATATCAAGCTAACGAAGTAGTTCAATTAACTGACATTATGAATACCAAACACATCCTATTTAGGAACCTCTTAACTGAAATAATCAACCAACAACACTCAAGGAAGTTTGCAGAATGATTTTGATCATTTAATCAGTAACTTGAATAATTAAACAATAATATGCAAAGAAAATTCACAACATGTCATTATTTATTAAAACAGTATTAAAAGACATATTTCTGAGTAAATAATTACTCAGAAATCAGAATTCAGCCCATAAGAATAGAGATAAATAATAACATAAAATAGAGACAAATTATCCATACCGACAAAAGTGCACAAATATGAAATTAAATTGACACATTCCTGTCATCATAAAATGAAACCAGATTTTAAAATAATAGTATTATAAATATCAATTTATTGAATCCATTTCTCAAGCTCTGGTCTCTAATAGGCATTTACAATACTTGAACTTCTATTTTCAAAACAAGAGCCACAATAGTGCAAACTCTGCGCTTCATACATAATTCAGAATGCAAAAGAAAAATCCTCAATAATCCCCATATCTGAGATTTTTACTCCCCACCTACAACTCTAAATCCCTATTATAGAAGTGATTTTAGAATTCTAGAATTGCAAAGGAGAAAAACCCTTATTACATTCTACAATCTGTTATTTATAATATTTACAAAGGAATTCAAACTCGGAAAGTTTGTTGAAGAAGAATATGTTTAATCAATTTTTATTGGCTCAAAATTTCATTCTTGTATTGTTGGAGGCTTCTCATTGATTGATATTATTTTCTCTTCATCTCTTCAATTGTTTTCCTGTAAAATCAAATCAAAACAAAATTAAAATGCAAAAAAAAAATCAAAATGCCAAATATGGAATTAAAACAAATCTAATCACATTCAATTAAATAAATAATTGAAAAGGAAATCTAAGCTTTATATTGATGCCTGTGATGATTTAATTGGCCAAGGATATCATTGACGAATGGATTTGCAATTAGAAAAGGCTTGGGCAAATGAAAATGCAGAAAATAAAACTCAGGAAAATTAGTTTGATTCAAAATTTGGAGCTTGATCTTCTACTAGATTTTAGACACAATAAATGAGAAAATCTGTTAATGGAACCTCCTCATAAATGTTCTCCATGATTTTATCTTTCCAATGAGACGTTATGGGCCTCATTTGGCCAAGTAAAACTTACTCTTTGAGTCTCCGAAGTTGATGAGTCAAATCTGGAAAAACTCTGAAAATTGTGTTGCTTGGGCTAAAAATATGAATTTTTTTATTAAATTCTATTTCTAAATTAAATTGTTGTTGTTGTTGTTTTTCTTTTTACAGAAACGGATATGGGGTATTTATATTCCTCTTGACCTGAATGCCAAAAAAATGATTACATAGAGGAATTTTGTGTCCTGGTGCAGCTCACTTCTGTGAGTGAGTGTGCCTCTAAAACTTGTAGACTTCTTCCTTGATATAGGTTCTATATTTTTTATTTCTGAAATTTTCCCCCACTTGGAGATACAAACAAATTTCTTTAAGAGAAAACAGTAAAACATGGCAGCAATCAAATTAAGGGATGGGGTCCCATGATTCTTCTTCGTCTTTCTGCTTGATCCCTGTTGAGAGGAGAGCAGCTTTATTGGCCTCATTGTCCGCCTCTTTATTAAGGGCTCTCAGCACATGGAAGTAGTTTAGCTTCTGGAAGCCTTTTCCAAGGTTCTAGATATCAGTCTTGCTAGCTTGAGGTCCAACACTAGGGAATTAGATATCATTGCATTTATAATAATTTGGGAATCACTGATTACATTAGCTTCTTCAATATTTAAATCTTTGAGGGACTTGAGGCATTGAAAGAGGGCCAGAGCCTCAGCTTGAATGCTGGTTGTATGTCCAAGCCCCCATGCGAAGGAATGGATCTTTTCCCCATATGGATTTACAATAACACCTCCTGCACCAGCTTTGCCCGGATTTCCCTTTGCTGCCCCATCAAAGAAGAGAGAGTGCATTGAGTGCGATTTGAGCCAAACTTGAAAGTCATCTTCAGATTTTTCTTATTTTCCAGTTTTTAATAGGGAGGGCGATTCTGACTGCTGGATGAAATTGCAAGTCGAGGAGGGAACCCCAAGTGATGTCCTGTTGGCTGAGATTAGTATCGTCTTTAATATCAGTTAAGCATTCCTTTATTTGGCATTTAATTTTGATTTCTAGAGCCTTGTTGTTCTGATTGGTGTTTCTGAAAATTCTTCTATTATGTTCAAGCCAAATCTGCGAGCAAATAATCTTTGGAAGAATGGCCCATGCTATTTTTATTACCTAGTTTTTAGGAGGTAGACCTGGGTATCTGACTGCCCAATTGGAGAATAGCTCCACAGTGGAACAAGGCACCAAGAAATTGGGGTTCAGATTCTGAATGAAGGAGAGCAAGATTTGCTTGGAGAACTTGCATTCAAGAATTAAATGAGTAGCTGTTTCAGAATTTTCTTTGCACAATGAGCATATGGATGGCCCGTGAAATCCTTTCCTTTGCAAGATATCAAACGTTAGAATTTGTCCATGATAGAGTTGCCAAGCAAAGAAATCGATCTTGGGCCATGAGGGAATGCGCCTGACTCCTTGCCAAGGTGTTGGATCAGGGGAAACGTGAGGTCTCTCGTTTAGCTTAATATAGCCCATGGAAACAGTGTAACCCCTGTCATTCGATCCCCAACCTTTCAAATCATTTTTCCTCATTTGCGTTGGTGCCAGGTCGTGAAGGTGTTCTAGCAGCATGGACCATTCACTGCGCAGATGGTCCGGCACTTCAATGCGCTTCCAACCTGCCCAAACCGATTCGCGCCATAGAGATATATCCCATAGTGTGCACAACCCTTCTTTGTCCATCTAGGAGCGCAGTTCTCTAATGGGAGTTCTGTCTTCGATTAAATCTATATTCATTATTCTATCAGTCTAGATGTTAATATTTCTATCGTTTCCAGGGATCCAGAAGGAGTGCGATTTGATTAAAGGGCCTGCTTTTGCATACAGCTTGAGAAAAGGCGAGTTCTGCGATTGAATCACATTCTCTAGGCAGCTTAAACGAGGTCCTCTAAAATATTTTTTCCATAGAGCCAGCTGGGCCCATCCAGGTTTGGGCACAATGATCCTCCAAATGGTCTTTGCTGCCATAGCCACATTCTGCTGACATATATTTTTGAAATTCAATCCACCTTCCCACAGCGGCTTGGAAATAGTTTCCCGCTGATGAGAGGAATTTTCTTTTCATTCTGTTTTTCACCCTTCCAGAAAAACCTGCGCATGAACTCATCGATTTTGTTAAGAATGGTCACCGGGGTGAGAAGTCCAACAAATTGGAATAATGGGAGGCTGGAGAGCACAGATTTTATAAGGACAGACTTGCCAACAACGTTGAGCCAACGGTAGCCCCAGGTTTGGATCCTAGACTTGAATTTTTCGAGTTGGGGGTGCCAGTCTTTGATTGTAAGTCTCTTATGAAAAACAGGGAGACCCAAATATTTAAATGAGGTCCAGGAGGAAGAGGCTGCAAAGCCCAGGCGTCTATATATGGCAGAGAGAATCCTGGGCAAGCTGTTCCAGCTAAATATGTGACATTTATTCTTGTTAAGAGCGCTGCCTGAGGCCTTACTGAAGTCATCCAGGGCATCTTTAAACTTAGAGGCAGAGGAGAGGGTGGCGCTTCCTAACAATAGGGTGTCATCCACAAATAAGGCATGGTTTATGCTTTTGACCCCTCTAGAAATACACAGACCATTGATTTCTTGATCTTGCATCTTTTTGTCTAACAGAAAGCTAAAAATAGAGGCTTGGATGACAAAAAGCAGAGGGGAAAGGGGGCATCCCTGCCTAATTCCTCTCAAGGCTTTGAAAAATTCAGTGGCTCTTCCATTTACAAGAGGGGCAATCCATGGCTTTGAGATGCATGCCCAGATCCATTTTATGAAATTTGCTCCAAAACCAAATGTGCACATGACTTTTAAAAGAAATCTATGATTTACTCAATCAAAGGCATTTGCTAAGTTGAGTTTGATCACCATACCTTGTTCCTTTCAAAGAAGACTTGAATGTATTGCCTCTTGAACGAGAGTGAAGTTGTCCACGATCTGCCTTCCCTAGATGAAGCCTCCTTGATTTTCTGGAATAATTCTAGGCAGGATAAGCTTCAGTCTATTTGCAATGACCTTGGTGATTAATTTGTACCCAGTGTTGCATAATGAGATCGAGCGAAATCTGCTAAAGTTGTTGGCGCCTTTTTCCTTTGGTGTGAGAGCTAAGAAAGCAGAGTTTGTGCTACCTCCTATTTTTTGAGTATTTTGAGACTTTTGAATCATTTTGAGTAGGTCCTTTTCAACAATCGGCCAACAGACTTGAAGAAACCTAGTGGAGAAGCCATCTGGCCCCGAGGCCTTGTCTAGATCCATGTCAAAGAGGGCCTTTTTAACTTCCTCTTTAGTGATTTTGGCCTCTAGAATCCTGTTCATACGAGGAGAGATTGCTTGAGGGATGATGTCTAGTAGCTCTTGGTGTTGGATTGGCTCCTACTCAACACTGTACAAATTTTGGAAATGAGAGAAGGTTTCTTTCTTAATGTCTGTGAATTCCTTGTGCGTGTCATTGTCTTCCTTGATCTCAGAGATAGTGTTAAATCATTTCCTAGCCTGGGCTTTCTTATGAAAGAAACCCGTGTTCCTGTCCCCTGCTTTGAGCCAAAGGTTTTGAGATTTTAATCTCCAGTATTATTCTTCAGCTAAGCAAGCCTTATGATATCTCTTTTGTAGCTGAGATTCTTGATCTATCATCTCCTCTGTGATTGTATCGCTCTCCATGTGAATTTGATGAGAGGCAAGTGTGGCTTTGATGGCTTTCCTTTCTGTTGCAGGATTGGACAGGGTTTTGGCCCAATGTTTCAGAACTCTTTTAACCCTTCTGATCTTTTCCTCCCAAATGAAGAAGAGTGAACCTTTGATAGGCTTCTCCAACATTCTTTTACTGTTTGCATGAAAAGAGGCTCCTTTACCCAAAGAGGATTAAATCGAAAGGGGATAGGGCCCAGATCTATATGGGCAAGAAGCTCTAGCTTTACAGGCTTATGATATGAGATGCTGCTAGCAAGAATGTGCATTCTGTGTTCTAGACCAAGTAACAGGAAAGTGCTTTGAATGAAAAATCTATCTAACCTGGCAGCAATGTGACCAGGACCTACTCTTTTGTTAGACCAAGAGAACTTACTGGATGAGGGCTTGATGTAAAGCAAGTCCCAATCTTACAAAAGATCCTCCGCCCATTCTCTTGTCGGATCTCAGACTACACTTCCTCCCCTTTTTTCAGTCGAGTGAAGAGTGAGATTGAGGTCTCTAGCAATGATTGTATTTTCCAGATTTGTCAAGTCTTCCTGTCGTCTTATAGTGTCCCAGTAGTCCTTTTTCTCCCAGATATTAACTGGAGAATATACATTGAAGAGGCTGAAGGTTTCCTCTGTGTCAAGATTCTGCATTTTTAGCAGCAACCAATTAATGTTGCTCGCTTCAAAGATGAGAGCATATTTATTGGAGTTCCATAGTGTACCAATCCCTCCCGAGGCACCCCTGGCTGAGATTGCTCTTGCTTCACTTTTGGGCCATAGATTTTTGCTTGCTTGCAGGAAGACTTTGTCTTCCAACTTGGTCTCCTGGACGAGAAGTATGTCTGGAGCTTATGTTCTTATTAGATTTCTTATGGCTTCTTCCTTGACTTTGCTCCCCATACCTCTGTAATTCCAGGAGATGACCTTCATTATTTATGTTTTTGGTGGGCTCCCTTGGAGCCTTGGGGCTGATTGTTCACCATCTTGGGCTTTGAGGCTAGCAGTTTTTCCAGAGTTGGTTGGTTGCCCTGTAACTTGTCTTTGTAGGTCTGTTGCTCTCTTTTTTCTTTGTCTATTTTACAGCCTCTTGTAGATCTTCTTACCGAGGTTTGAGACTCTCCTATTTCTCCTTCTTCTTTTGACTCATCGATTTCCTTCTCTTCTTCCTCATCCTCTAGGGCCATGCCTTTGGGGTTTTCAACTTCTTTGGAGCAAGCTAGAGGAGTGCCTTTGCTTAAAGAGACTGGTTTTTGGGTTTCTACCTCTGGTGTGCCTTCTTTCGGTTGGCTTAGTGGGTCAAATTTGTTTTCGTGCGCCTTTTTGGTAGGGTGCCTCTGGGCATTAGCCTGGAGATTGCCTTTGCTGGAGGGACCACCCTGTTTCTGCCCCTTGTCGATGGATCTTGCTTGCTTGACTTGATTCCAGCCCTCTTCATTCCCTTTCTCTGGCTCTGCATTGGTCGGAAAGTTTCTGGAAAAATACCCATAAATGTGGCATCTCCTACATTTGAATGGTAGCTATTCATAATCCAAGAGCTACACATGGGACCAACTGCCAACTTTGATTTTGATTGCCTCTGGTAGACACACCTATAGATCTACCTCTACACAAATCCTGACACAATCGTCCTGATCCTTGTTGCTTACCTGATCTATGAATTTCCCGAGGGAGTTGCCAATGTGTTTCAAGGAGTCCCAGTTCCAACAGTGAACTGGCAGATTTGGGAGACGAACCCACACCGGAACAACCTTGGGAACATCGACCACCGGGTCAAAATCTGGAGTCCATTTGTTCAGGTAGAGTCCTTGAGGACCCATGAAATAAGGCCCATTTCGAAAGATCAGATCTTTGTCTTCTTTGGAGGTAAATTCAAAAAGAAAATACCCTCACCCCAGAAAGTATGAGGTAACACTTTGATTGATCAGAGGCACCCAATTCCTGTTAACCCATTGCTCAGTAGTTTTTAGAGAGGGCCAAAGACCCGTGAATTAGCCAATAAGTCCACGATCCGCCAGGGACAAAGCTACTTGCATGGGGGTCTCCGAAGGCAAAGAGATCTCAGGAATTTCATCGAGTTTCTTAACGAATTTTGAGGCATCACTTCTTTTTTTTGGAGGCAAGCCAGCCAGGAGCTTATTAAAAGCATCAACGGCAGGATCAGAAGGCATACCTTGGCCCTGTGTCTCCATATGGTCTGGCCTAGTGCCGGCCGCCATAGGGGTAGCCACGTAGTGACGGCCAAACCCTAGCCAGAAAGTCGACTAACAATCTCAGATCCGATTCAAGACTGATACAAGCAGGCCTGCAGGCAGGGGAAGCCGCAGAGAGAGGGGAGAATCGCAGGCTTCAGAGCCCGCAAAGGCAGATCTCGTGGAGGGCCGAGGCTCACAGTTGCAGAGCTCCCTGGTTGTGTATTTTTCAAAAGTTATAAATTAAATTGTTGTTGTTAATTAATTAATAACAATTAATTATAAATGTGTTTATTTATTCTTATTAATTATTTAACAATTAATGGTTAATTAAATAGTATTATATTAATATTATAATTAAAATATATAAAAATTATAATTAAATATATATTTTTTATAATATTATATTAATTTAATTTTTTTTTAAATTACAAAATAAAAGGTATTAGTGTGAATGTGAGGAAGGTGGAGAGTATAGGGATAGTGGAGTGATAAGGTGGGAATAATGAGCGGAGGGAGGTGAGGGTGTTGTTGAGGTGAGTGAGGTTGAGGGATAAGGTACGAAGGTGATGTGAGGTGACGTACGCTCGGGACGTACAAGGAGTGTGAGAAATTTAGGCATGTTTTAATACTAACGCATAAAAACAAAAAAATTATTTGCGATATGTGATTTGTGATGTATCGCAATTGCAATATTGCATCACAACTTTTGATCGCAGTTTTAAATCGCAGTTCTTGGAAGGAAGCGAGTGCTATGAAGTGGGGCCCACATGGAATTAATAATCGTACAAATTGGACTATAGTCACTTTGCAATTTTGAGAATATGGTCTTGGCAATTAGTTTTAAAATAATAAATTGGAGTAAATTACCAAGATTCTGAAACATGTTTTCATCCATTATATGATTTAGCTGGGTCATTTTGTAGGATTGTTAGTGAGAAAATGAAAAATTAATAAGAGTTAACTAAAAGTCAATATTTACAATGAATGACTATTTAACTTAATTACATACAAAAAGTGAAATATTATACATTTATTTACAATTTTGGTTCAGGCGAGAAAATGATCAGAGTTCAAAATAGTGTCATTTTACAAACCGGTTGGCCAAATGAGGCGAAACAAGTATCAATGGAAATCTTATGAAAAGTCGAATTCAAAGAAACAATCAAAACATAAATCCAAAGAAAGTAAAAAAGGAAAAAAATCTTAATGAAAATTATAAAAGGTGTTTTACCAAAAATTTATAGAAAGGGTCCCCAGTTTTTGAGTCAATAAGTCAAAAATGTGGGGGTGTTGGGTTTTCCCTACAACAATGGCAACACACTAGGAAGAACTAGTTATCTCTTGTTAAAGATAATGAACTTTAATTTATCCAAAGGTTAAAAATAATGGAGTTCAAGAAACCGTCTAACAGTAAAACATTTCCATAGGTCCCACTTAAATAGATTAAGTAATATGAGTTTGTAAAATTAAGTACTCAAAATACACTAGAGTAAAATTCATGAATCCAAATTTGGGAAAATTTGTTTTAAAACTACCTCATATAATATTAGAATAAGGTAGAGATATGAGTTTTTGATATAGCATATATCCATTTTATGGTTGTCTTTGACATCGCTTCGCTGCCAACGAGCCTGAATAGTATCCCGACGAAGTTGTCTTTTATGCCATACAAGCCTAGTTCCACTGCTAGCGAGCGTCCATAGCCCCGATGGGTTTACTTGTATTTCCCATGCTTCATCTTTAATCACTCTTTTGATAAGCGTATTTGCAAGTTTTTAGTTTATGATGTATTTGAGTGAAAAAGGTGGGATGGTAATAGAGATTTATGTTTAATGGACATAATACTTTCATAATATTTGTTCCAAATTCTTTCCCTGCAGCTATTATTCAGAGGTTTTTATGTGGAGGGGTAGGAGGTATTCACTGTGTTAAACTCAATTCTTTCCTTATTAAAGTAAACTCAATCACTTAGGAAGGATGTGTGTCCCTCCATGAAAAATATTTAAAGCAAGATGATCTTATGGTTCCATAAAGATATGCCTTTAATGATAAATGAAATTCATTGATATCAGCAGAGTTTCAGATTCCCCTGTGTATGCCAACTGTTGTTGAACAAGAAATGTCCTTTCATATAAATCATGGCAAAGTCACCAAAATCAAAACAAAACTGAAAACAAAAGGAAAATAATTCCTAAGCTAAAGTAAGAAAAGAAATTAGAAAACCAAATAAATTGAAGAAAGCAAAAACTGAAAGAAAAATCCAAATTTAAAAGATAAACTCCATCAAGACTACTTATACAAATGTCTCGACAAAAGAGATAAAAGAAAATAATCATGTGAATGTTCCTTCTTTGGTTGAGATTTAGATAAATTTTATCTTGTAGAGTTATAAGCATTTTGGCTTCTGATAGCAGTGATGATAGATAATATATTAAATGAGAAGTTTCTTTCTGCTGCAAACTTTCTTGTTTCGAAGCAAAACCTGCAAAAATCATCTTAATCATTTTCAAATAAAAGCAATGCTTAAGGAAACAATTAGAGCTTCAGAAACTCCCCAGTTTAGTTGATTCAATGAGGATTATTACTGCTTCTTTCAAGAATATCAAAGCAAACTAAACAAAAGAGAATGAGCTTCAACACTGATCTAGTAGAGGAGAAATGGGTTCATGAAGACCTGCAAAAATAGAGTTCAAGATCAGCAAAAATTCAAAATGAAACTAAAAATAAAAGTAAAGTAATGAAAATGGGTACATGAAACTTACCATTGGAAAATTGCATTTAATCATACCTGAAAGATATCATCTTCTCCAATACTAGCTAACTTCTTATTTTACTTAGAATTAAAAGCATGAAGAAGTTGAACTAACTGAAATCATATTAACCCAAAATCATCTTTTATTAAATCTATACTAAGACAAGCAACAAACTAGAAGAAAACAATGCTTCATGTTCTAGGAATCTGAAGTGAACTGAATTCATTAGAAATGAAAGGATGCTTTTTAATGAATTGCAGCGATGAATGTTCTCATAATATTATAAGTTTCATATCAACTCCATGATTTTCATAAATATTTCAAAATTAAGACCAAATCCAAGATAATGAAATACAACAATAACTTAGGATTTGGAAATATAAACCCAAAAATCATAAGTTAACTTAGGACCAAATCCTAAGTTAAATTATTTCCATTAATAAAACAATAAATAATATTAATTTAGTAATAAAAATGTTGACCGTCCTAAGTCAAGACTTTATTTATTCATCTAAATTGATTTTAATTATTATATATATATGAATTTCAATATATTAACTTTTTAAACTAACCACTAAAGTTAATGGTTTATTATTATTATCCAACTTTTTCTTAACAAACTAATATTAAATTTAATAAATTATTTTTTAAAAACTAACCATTAAATTTAATTTTTTTACTGATTCAACTCTATTTCCATAATGAATAATAATAATAATAATAATAAATATTAAATTTATGAGTAAAAATTTGACTGGGGTCCTTAAGTCAAAAATTAGTCGTTAATCAATTTTTAGCCGTTGGAGTCTCTGCTCAGACTATTTAACATGCTAAGCTAGATCTGTTTCTTCAACTTGTCCTGACGATGAACCACACTAGTTGGTTCGAAACACATCGGCAAATGAAATTTTATGTGATTTACGCTGAAGAATCTCTCGTAATTTTGACATGGATCACAGAAGCCTCAATTCTACGAAAGAAAACTTTCCAAATATTTTTCAAAGGGGTCAATGAAAAATGGATGAAAATTTGTTAAATACAATGGAAGATTATTAATTGAATCAGATTGTTGGCCATATTGTGAAAATACACTATCTTGTTGACACTGCCTTTGAGAAAGTAGAAGTAATTGATAACAAATGGATATCAGTTGGAATTGGAAGAGAAATCGTTCTTGATGTTCATAATTAAAACCTGAAACTTCATTTTCCCATTCAGGCAATACGTCAATTAAGTGCTCAATACTGAGTTGCTCAATATGCTAGCACAAATTATCTAAAAATCGAAAATTAAAAACAAAAAACAAATCTAAATTTTAAAAAAATAAATGAAGGAAAAATAATAAAATCAAATCATAGTTTACACTAGTGTTACAATTATTGTTATAGCACAATTGGGATTGATTTAAAATAATTTCCTTTTCACAATACTCGGTTAGAATAATATAATTTGAATGATTTCTAATACCAACTTGTGAATTAGAAAGAGAATCATGACTATGAATAGGAATGAGATCTTGATCATCATATAAATCATAGATTAGAATGTTTTCTCGAATGCTGAAATCATGAGAATGATTAATTGTTTGAAAATGATAATTGCTTGAAACAATTTCTGAATTATAGTGTTCTTCATTTTCACATTTGATTAGACTTTGATCATGAGGATTCAATAGTGAAATAGACAAATCAATGTCCTCAATGTCAAAGTACTATCATAAATGACCTTATGACATCCACTGGAATTCCTTTCAATCTTATCGAATGTATCAAAACAAGGAGTATAAAGCACATGTTGATTAATGCCAGAAGAATGATCAATACTTAATTCTCTATCTTGACAAAAACTAATTGGAAATTCATTAAGATCAACCTATTTGTTTTCTGAAATACCATTAATATCAAGAGGGGATAAATTGCCATCAGAAAAATATCAAGATAAAGGGAAAAATGAGAATTAGACGCAATGGATCTAAACACGTTTCTATTTGAGAAATCTTTTGCATTTTTTTCATTGTAAATTTTAGTTTTGAGATCATTCATTTGTGTACTTGTGCTTTCTTGAAAAATAATGCTTTTCTCTCCTGAATTTGGCATTTTCTCATCATAAAAGAATTCATAAATTTGTATAACAAACTATGTGTTATTGGAAATTTCGATTGCTGCTTATACTTGTTGATTTATGTTTTGATTTTTTGAAATTAACGCATACTTATTTTCAGATTTCAAAGTTGTATATTCTTCAAGATTATTACTAGTATCTTCTTGCACTTGAATAGTAAAATTCTCCAAGCTTTGTGATTGAGATTTGTTGACATGTGAAGGTGCATCCTGATTATTATCAATATTGTAAGAAGTGCACACTAAATGAAGAAATTGATCGTACATAATAGAGGCCACTTCATCATCATTTGTTTTCATCTTCATATTGAAATTCTCAATTATGTCAATATAATTGGAAATATTTTGAGCAAAGCTTGAAATACTTTCACATGGATTATGAATGGGAGGAAGAGAGCAAATATGTTCATAGAAATCTAATAATTCCTCATCCATAGGTTTTTCTTCAATTTTAAATTTCAAACAATTTTAGCGAAACCTGGTGGTAAAATCAATCAAAGATTCATTTTCGAATCTTTGTTAATCTTTAAAATCATCACACACATGTTCATAGTTATGGTCATTAAATTTACAAAGGAACATTCTAACAAATTGATCCCAGCTGTGAATTCAGGCAATTGGGAGAGTTCAACACCATTTTATTGGGTTTTGACGTGAATGTGAGAGTAAAAATTTTGCATAAAATTCCTTCATCAATTCTTTGAAAATCATAATTCGAAGATTCTTGAATAAATTGAAAGGCATGATTAAAAGTAGAAGAATTTGTCTTACCATTAAATTTTACCTGAGACGGGAGTCTTGCCACTTCAAGTGGAGTATTAGAATATGCACATCCATGGATACAACTCCGAATTGGAAGTTTAAGAGGAGCCATCGTGATAAATAATAAGATGTTAGAATACAAAGGCTCCACTTA
>APFE031581596.1:0-35344 GCA_000404065.3 Pinus taeda
TCACAACTGATAGCAATCTGATCCTCTAACACTTGTCCCTGCTGAACTGAACATGCACTGACATGCAACTGAGTTAACTGATGTATTCTTTAGTTGCATTATGAGTTGATAATTAGTTTAACAATTCATCATTAGTCTATTTGCATTTAGACTAATTACAACTAGTTTAACCAAGTCAAACTGAACACAACTCCATCAACTCCACAATCAACTCCACCAAACTCAACTGATTGAGTTCTAACTGAAGTCATGCATGCAGAAACTCAACTGACCCACAAAGAAAACGTATTTCCTTCTAACAGCTTCAGTGTGCCACATCTGAGCTCAAACAAAGTGCTCAAGTAATAAGTATAAATTTTATATCTAAATATTTATAAGCTAATAAATTTGACTGCTCTTAATAGAACTGACAGTGTCCCGCTCTTGTCTAGGAAATAGAAGTTCGCATCATTTTTTACCACTTGACCAATATCCATAATGAACATCCGCCTCATAAGACATGATCCAATGTCTAAAATAGACATAGTCTAAAAATAGACTTTGCGCCATAATTTGCCTGCGGGCCCACTTAGTGAAGGCGACTCTTTTCACTAAGCTCCATCATCTTGTTTCAATCTCAACAAAATCCTCTGTGAGTGATCTTTCGATTGGAAAATTTGTATGGCGTGATTATCCATTTTTCTTTTGGGATTCATGTTGTAAAGTATGTAGAAGCAATGTTTGTTTGTGCCCTAGAATAGTGGATGCATGGTTTTTTGTTAGTGATTGGAGTGTTGTTACAATAGCAAGACAACGTACCCTTATTTTGGAATGCTGTAAAAATCCTTTAGATTTTTTTTCTGACTGTCCAATGTGAGCTAGTGTGCAACCCCTAATGAAGAAAAGCAATTGAAATTATTCACTATGTCAAGGAGCAAGTAAAAATCGTGTAGAGTTCATTAGGAAAAGGGTCGAGCCATTTCACCTTCCCGAAAATGATTGCATAGAAATTTTAATGAGCACTCTGAGACTATTTCATAGAAAACGATGCTACAAAATTATCTTGTAGCAACTAGACAATGAATTAGAAATGGATGTTGCGAAATTATTTCATAGCGATTAATAAAAAATTAAAACTTTTAAAGACTATGTGTTGGGTTGAAATCCCCTTTTGGCCTACTTTCGTATTACTTAGTTTGATGGGTATTTTATAGTGTTTGGCATTGATATGTTAAAGGCCTAAATCCATTTTTATATGGATGGGATAGATTGGTATATTGGCATTCGGTGTGAATCATACTGCATCAAGTGGTATCATATCCTAAATGATCTTTGGTGATGAGAGCCTAAACTCTCTTTAGTGATGAGAGCCTAAACACTCTCTGGTGATGAGCCTGAGTACTCTTTAGCAATGAGATTAGAACAACTCAGCAAGCAAGCAAAGATTTGGAGGTGAAATTCAGAGCATGGAGTTGAATCAAATTTGAAAATATGATTGAGGTAACTTGCTCCAGGTGGATATTGGTGGCCACCCACCTATTCCACTTGGACCCCCACATTGTTTCTTTTCAGTTTCCTTAATTATAGCACAACTTACTATTTTTTACAACTTTTCAGGTCCTAAACTTCTTGAGTCATTTTGAGGGACTAAACGACATTTTTAGGGAAAACAG
Organism: Pinus taeda; assembly: GCA_000404065.3. Taxonomy (NCBI): domain Eukaryota; kingdom Viridiplantae; phylum Streptophyta; class Pinopsida; order Pinales; family Pinaceae; genus Pinus; species Pinus taeda. The sequence continues at coordinate 1,653 of APFE031581596.1, forward strand.
AGAGACTAGAAATTTCCCAAATCAATTTATCCTTTTTCGTTCAAACTTCTCTTTGAAATCTTCAAAACAAGGTATTATGATAGCCAAACGAAGATCGTATGCCAAATTTATGACCTCAGGAAGTTGATGTACCAATTTACCTAAATGGGGCCCAGAGTTTTGGCACTTCATCTCCTAGGGTTAGGTTTTTGGATGTTTAGGGTTTTCCATTTTTTCTCAATAATAAATAGGTCTTTGAGCCTCATTTTAACATAGTTCAGAGACATGTAGCTGCCACATCTCTTCTCACAGATAAGCTACCATCACCCGAGCTAGTTTATTGTTAATTTTATATGTAAGCATATTTCAATTCCTTGATATTAATGAAATGAAGTTTTATTTCTTTTGCATCTCTTTGTATATGGGTAATTTTGTGTTTTGTTGCATTCCTACATAAGTATGGATCAGTGGTATCAAAGCGGTCTGCTCTTCCTCTGTTTTTCTTTGCATGTCCCCAACGAGGTAAGGGTATAAGGAGTTAGGGCTCGATCTGGTTGAACCTTTGCAAGACTATCCTTGCAAAACCCAATGACCTCCCATGGCAGAAGAAAAGAAAGACGATGGGGTAGGAGATCCTTTCAAAATTATTCTCGAGGAAACCCTTGAGCGACAAAGGAATGCGATGATGGATAACTTTTCCCAAATCATTCAACGACTACCCACATGCGACACATCTTCGTCCAACAACCACTCTAGAGGTGCCACTCATTTTAAGGTACAAGTTATGTCATGCGGAAAGAGTTATTTTTTGCGGACAAACCTAACCTCCCTAGGAGTCTAAGACTCTCTAGTGACAAACAAACCAAACAAGAGCAATCCTTCTCTAAACATACATTATTCTATGAGAAACCAAGTGTTTTCCGATCTTACCTTAGGTCCAACGCTTGTTGTAGCAGTCCAGCCTTGTTGATCCAGATGAGCTCCTCCTTCACTTTAAGACCTGCATACACTAACAAGACAAACGATTACATAACAACTGAATATTTCATAAAACAAAGCATATTCATCACATAGACCAAGGAGTACATGAAATAATTCATTAACAACAAATCATTGAGGAGAATGGACTTATTTGTATTAAAGAAACAAAAAAGGAACCATTACAACCTGAGCCTTGGTGTTGTGCAAGCTCCTCCAAGGGTCCAGCAAGAGTTTTCCTTTACTTTGATAAGCTCACCCACTTCCAAATGAAACAAGAAATGATGGGAATCTCTCCTCACAAGCTTCTACAAGGAAGTCCTAATTCCAGCAGCATCTACCCTTTGGAATGTTCAGCTTTCAACCTCCCCTCCTCTAGCCCAATACCTGTATTTATAGTGTTTTAGAGGAAGTTATTCAGGTCCAACATCAATGGGATACTCCCTCTTTTGGATGGGGTAGTTCCTTTCTTGATGGGATAAGTTCCTCTAACATAGGGATGCATGAACCATCTGGAGGCGCTCAATACACGTAAAGCAATCTTCTAGAATGCTCTAGAAGTGACCACAAGTAACTTTTTTAAGATGAAACTCGCACCTTTTTACCTTTACAGGAGTACGCACCCATCCCTTGGCTTACAGAGCGTACAAGTACGCAGGTACAATGAGCTTGGGATGCGTACACGCAGGCAAGGTAGAGAGAACCTGCGTACCCAGAGATTAACATGATTTTTAATGACTTTCTCTCTTTTTTGAAGTTTGACATGGAGAGCAGAGGTATGAGGCTTGACAAGGAGGATAATATGACTATTGATGGAGCCATATTAACTGCAGATAGTCATGGTGACAAATTTCAGTGTAACAGGCCTCTATCTAAAGGATCAATGGCTTCAATTATAGATATAAAATTTGGCAGAAAGAGGCATAATACCTTTCCAAGAATACATGCAGTTCATGGATTTGTGTGACCCTAAACACCTAAATGTGTGGGACCCCAATGCCAAGCTAGGGGATCTGCAATTAATGTCCATGGAATCATGGATAAACCATGAAGAATTGAGGGAAGAAGAAATGAAAAGATCATTAATAAAAGAGCAAAAGGAACCATTGATTATAAGAGTTGAGCCATTAGATCCTATGGCACTCATCAACACACATAATCTGCTTGCTAATGACCCTTAGATTTCCCTTAAATATCTAGCCAATCAGGAACAAGCCACTGCACACTTTGAAGACATGCTTAGGCTACTTGGGGATGATTGTGTGCATCCCTGCATGAGAAGATGGAACACCCTACCCCACAGCTTGTAGATCAGAGAATACCATTCGCCCATGAGGCTGAAGTAGGCATTGAAAAGAGTGCCAATGTACAAGTGCTCCAAACAAAGGTTGAAGGTCAACTGGATGGGCCTCAAACTAAGTCCTCCACTCATATTAGGCATGGTGGAAGGTAGAAGAGAAGAAGAAGAGAAGGAGTAGTGGAAGGATATAAATAAAAAGGTAGGATTTTATGTAGAACATGAGCAGAACACATCAGAAGCTTGGAATGCTAGGGAGGCCACCAGGGCCATGAAATACCAAGAGATTGACTAGGTTGCTCAGAGGATGAGCAACACCTTCAGTAGGGGGGTGATGATGAGCCTCATAAATGGGTTATTATATGGGCTCATTTTACCTCTTAACCTAGTCAAATCAACCATTCCCTTAGCTTATTGTATGATTTTCTCATTATATTTATGCTTATAGGGTTAGTTGAGTTAGTTATTATGCCATGTGGTCTAACATGTATTTAATGCATATTATCAATGGATTTCGAAGTCAAAGTCAAGGATATAGTGGTCAAACTATAGCAATAACTTGAAGTAGATAGAGGAGAGGACTTATAGGAGGGAATCCACCTCATTTATTTCTCCTCACTTTGAATTCCCTTTCATTAAGCTTAGAGTACAACCAGCTGAATCATGCACTAGAAGGTAGCCGAGCAAGTGAAAGAGGATTGATAGTTATCTCAATTTTTGGGAACCATTTTGCACACTGATCATGCTATAATTAGATATTTAATGAAAAAACTAGATGTAAATGATCATGTTATTAGATGGTTTCCTTTACTGCATCAGTTTGATCTGACCATTATTGATAGGCCTAGTAAAGAGAATGTTGTTGCTAACTTTTTGTCTAGAGTAAATTTTCCTACAGGTGAAGAAGGAATAGTGGATGACCAAATGTCGGATGAACACCTCTTTGCTATATCAATACTCTCTCCATGGTTTGTTGATATAGGAAACTACTTGGTTTCAACATAGTTCCCACCACACCTATCCTCAAAAGAGAAGAGCAAGATAGCAAGGAAAAGGCTCCCCTTTCACCTCGATTGGAGACAATCTATTCAAACTTGGCCCAGATCAAATCTTGAGAAGATGTGTCAAGGAGGAGGAAGTATTTGACATCCTCCTGACATGTCATGACGGGCCTCGTGGAGGTCATTTTGCAGCAAAAAGAACCTCCTTCAAGATATTGCAAGCAGGCTACTACAGGCCTACTCTTCATCAGGATGTGAGGAGATACACGAGCCAATGTGATCGGTGTCAAAGGATGGGGAAAACCACTCGAAACGATGAAATGCCCATGCAACCTTAAGTGACCTTTAAGCCATTTGAGAAGTGTGACATGGAATTTGTGGGACCTATCAACCCTCCTTCAAAGTAGAATTAGTACATCATTGTGTGCACTGACTACATGACAAAGTGGGAAGAGACAAAAGAAATCAAAGCAGTGACAGAGAAAAAAGTCACTGAGTTTTTCAGGGAAAACATATTCTACAAGTTCGGGTATTTGAGAGAGTTGGTCAGAGACCAAGGTAGTTAGTTCACTTCCAACCTGATTGAAGACTTGCTCGCACATCATAAGATCAAGCACAAGACTTCCACCCCTTAACATCCACAAGCCAGTGGGCAAGTGGAGGTCACTAACAGAGCATTGGAAGGGATCCTAACTAGGGTATTGAGTAGCAACAGAAAATACTAGGCAGACAACTTAGTTGAGGCCACTTGCACCTACAACACAACCTGGAAGACCACAACTGGGTTCACATCCTATGAACTGGTCTATGGGTAGAAGGTTTTGCTTTCAATAGAGTTTAAATTCAATATCCTAAGGATGGCAGCTCAGCCGGACCTAGACGTCAGCCTTGCACAGAAGTGAGATTACTTCAACTCAATGGATTGGATGAATATAGATTGCAACCCCTTCTCCATACAGAGGAAGTTCAGCCTCAAAGAACGATATGGCAGGACATAAATAACAGGGAGAAGCAATTCCAAGAGGGATATTGGGCACTACTCTATGATTCAAGATACAAAGATTTCAAAGGCAAGCTAAGGATGGTTGAGTTCTGATTAGAACCATTGACGATGAAGCCATCCCCATGCTTGTCAATGGACATCGGTTGAAAGTCTACAAGAAACCCCTTTCCAAGAAAGAGTTTATTAAAGATTTGAATAAGGAAATGATGGTAGCGGAGCATGTCTTAGCTTCCACTTCACCCACTCACTGAAGAAAAAAGAGAAAAAATAAGGAGTCAAGTGAAAACCTCCATGAGGTGCTTGAGTCCCAACATTGGGTTGAAAACCTCTTCTGAGGTGGCCTAGTGATGTCAAGAAAAAATAAGGAAAAGAATAATATCCCTGGGTGGAAACCTCCCTTGGAGGTGCCCAGGGCATGCAATTAAGGTGAAAACCTCTCTGAGGCGCCCTAGTTGTTTTAAAAAAAAAAGAGAAAGAAAAAACGAATTTTTATTGCATTGCGGGTTTGCAGGAGGACTACAGGGAGTAGAAGAAGGTGCCAAGGGGACCCTGAAATTCATAAGAACATCCATCTCATTTTCTTCACACCTTCCTCCATAATTTTTGGCATCTCTTTCACCCCACTATACCTCTTCTTCCAAAACTGTGTTTTCTATAGGAGGCTCTGCTTTTCCTACAGGAGGCTCCTGTAGGAATTAAAGAGAGCCAACAGTGTCTACAGGAGGTGGTTTGAGGGACAATAAAAGCTTCATGAGGAATATATAATCCCTCTTACCATATTCAAACCTCCTTGCCATCATTTCCAAGATTGCATCACACTCCAAGCACCATTATTATTTTTTTTCCTTTCAAAGAAAAAACATAGAAAAACAGTTTTTCAGTTTTGAAAAAAATAAAAAAATAAGAGGAAAAGCCACCATTAACTTTACCTGAAGCTTACCTACTATCCTTACATCATTCACCTCCACCTCTAGCATCATTCTCGAGCTCCAAGCATAGGGAAATAGTTGAAGCTTCAAGTGGAGAAGTAGCTACAGGAGCTCCTCTAAGAGTTCCTGTAGCAGCTAATCTCATAGAAGTCTAGCACCAGTAGCAAGGGACAACACATCTGAAGGTTGAAAATGCAAATGTAGCTCAGCTCCAGCAAAAGAAGAACTTACAAAAACATACAAAAACACATCAGCAAGTAGAGACAACATGCATGAAGGATAATGAAGGCATGCGGCAGAGAAAGCCACAACACCTCACAGTCGATGGCAACAAATACACTTGGGTTACAGGTAAGTAGCTAAGTCACTCCTCTATTTTCATTTGTGTAATTAGGAACCATACGAAGGCAATGATATGTTTGAAAACAAAAGAGGGAAAGGTGGCTAGTTAACTTTGCAACCTTCATTTAGTTGATTCCACTTAACCGAGATATCACCCACACGTGCGCACAGTCAACTCAAGCAAAAGATGTGAAAGATAGGTAGTGGGAGGAAGAGTTAACTTTGATGCAATAATGAGGGGATAATTATGAGGGGGCATCATGATGACTAAACAGGTGGGGACCAAAGGTCCTAATCTGGGAAACATACACCTTGCCAGCTCAACACTCATAACCAAAAATAGCTATAAAAGGTAATGAGCATTGCGCCCCACGCATTCTCACCACCTTTTCTGCAGTTTATCCTCATAACTCAGCCACACAACAGTCTTCGTATGCCCCCATAGCCTCGTATCCACCATCCTCTATCAATTTCCTCCATATTTTTTCTCTCGGCATCTTCTATAGAAGCCCTACAGGTTTTCTACAGGAGCACCTACAAGAAATCTACAGGAGAGACATCGGGCATCTACAAGAGGGGCAGTGAGTCATTTTGAAGGGAGGAAATGTGATTTTTGGCACGAATTTTAGTCTAAGGAGGTAGGGTTCATGAATGCCCTCTATTGAATATCAAAATGTGAAAGAGTTGGTCTCAAATTGAAGATAAAACTAGTCTTTAAGAGGGTAGAAATACATTTAATTATATATATATATATATATATATATATATATATATATATATATAATATATATATATATATATATATATATATATTATATATATATTTAAAAAACATAGTCCCCTCTGTTTTTCTATTTCACTCAAAACTATTTGTTTCCACCTCCATATCTAGTTTTTCAAAAGAAGTACAGGTAGTATGACAAGGGCGTTTATGAGAAAAGAGCCCACTAACTCCACTAGACTCCTTGCACATCCTCAAGTGGTGGAAATATTTACAAGGGAAAACTGGATGAATTTCTTTGAAAAGTTTAGAGGGTTTGATGATGAAATTGCCCATGAATTTTCTCTCTCTCTAGTCCCTCACACAAGAACTCATGCTATTGTAACCATTAGAGGCCTCTCCATTGAAATAATCCCTGAATTGATCAGTAGGGACAGTACCCTTCCTGTTGGGTTGCCCTCGAGTAAAGATGAGAAAATAATTGGCCAGGTATTGATCGATAAAAGGTGTCTTTTTAACTCCTATTTATCTTCACATTAATTATTAATCTAGGTACGATTTTTTATCTCAATAGTGTACTCAGTCTGAGGCGGCTATTTACTCAAGAGTAATGTTTCTAAATTTGCAGCACAGTGCTTTAAATACAAGTGATCCGAAATTGGATCCTTAAACTCTCTTAAATCTACCCGAACTCTGTAAAAGCTCATACCGAAGTTTAAAGTCTTATGGACGTCGAAGCCTATTAGAAATAACTTCTAAACAATGACAATTTGCAGCCAGCAAAAAGCAACGAGGACCTTCGGTCAAAGCACATAGACCGATGGCCCATGGGGACTGTGCATGGCGCAAAAATGATAGTTAGGAGGCTTAGACTAGAAAATGGAGGCTATTTCTGATGCGCGATTAGTGCAAAACCCCTGGAGAAGGAAAAGCCCCGAGCACTCGGTCACAAGGGGAGCCATGAAACCATGGGAAAAGTGCCAAAATAGACAGCGGGTCTTGCACTCCAAAACCAGCGGTATATTCGAAGCGTTTTGGGTGGTAAGCGGGTTTGTCAAACCCATTGATTCCGTGCGTTGGATGACGCATGTCCAGTGGATGAGAGAGAAAACCACCTCTCATTGCATGCTAATGGTTAAGCAAGTCAACTGTGCGAAATGAGTGAATAACATAGGATTTGGGGGCTCCAGATCTGATAGCGGGGATTGCGCCTGATCGAGAAACCGGATTTGACAGGAGAAATAAGCCACAGTGCATAAAGATTTGAAGTCTGATGTGGACAATGAGTTGGCAGAGATTCGTTTTTCACGGGCATTCTTAGAACAAAATAGAAATAACGGTCATTTCAAATGATCGAGTGTTTCTAGTGAACCTGACACTTATCTGTTATAGAATATGTGGATGCTTCCCGTGAGGTGATGCAGTGACTGTAACAGTCGAAAGAAGGGAATCGAATAGTCGTGAGATAGATTGGCCTTAAGTCAAGAACAAAGAGAACATTAGAGGAGAGAGTGAATAGCGAAAAGATGCTGAATGAAAAGAGAGTCTGGGGAATCACTCGGAGGTTGAGTGGAAAATCCAGAGAGCTCAATTGACAGTAGCATATTGATGTTGGAGTTGCTTGGAAGTCAAGCAACTCATAGAGGCATGTAAAAGGCCGGGAGAAAGAGCCTAGAGAATCCAGAGCCAAGAGCCAGAGGGAACACCAGAAGCGAGAGTTGAGAACTAGAAGTAGAGCTAGAGCCATAGAGCTAGAGCTAGAATCAGAGCCACCGCTAGAGCAAAAGCCAGAGCCAGAGCTAGAAAGATGAAGAGCTCTAAGAGCCAAGGGATAAGATGGTGTTATGAGCCCAATGTTCCTGTATAAAACATTGGAGTTAAGTGTAGGGACTTGTAAAAGAACTATTGCCATAATCCCAGAGAGCCTAATCGAGTTGATTAGAGCTCAAGGAGATGTAGCCCAAGATATCGAGGTGAACTCCATATTATATTATTGCCTTATGTGTTTGTTTTTACTGCTACTTTAACTATATATATATATATATATATATTATATATATAATATATATATATATATAATATATATATATATATCAGTTTAGTACCTTCCCATCAGCACAAACAACAGATTTCAAAGCAAATAACCAATTGAAAACAAATACAAGCATACACCCATATTTTCAAGCATTTCTTATTTCTGCATTGGTTGATCATTAAGACTTGGGAAAATTTAAAGCTTTGGAAGTGGGAGAGGTTCTTGTAAGTTAGACAAAAAGCATAAGAGTCCCATTTTCATATCAGCAGGAGTAAACAGATGCTTGAAATAAAATATACTTAAAATTAAAAGAAACTTAACACTTTCAAAATTAAATCATTCACTGAGAAAACTACAGCAATTTATCAGTTAAGGATGCAGTAGTGATAACTCTTTCCTTTGTCAACTGATATAAATGAAATCAAACATAAACATGATCCACAATCTGAGAACTTAGAGAGCTATAATCAATGTTCTTTATAGTTGTTGATCAATCCACACTAAAGCAAACAACTGGAAATGGCAATTGAATTGGAAATGCTTACTAAACACACTTGCTACAATATCAATTAAGATATGAAATCAAATCCTTTTAGAAAAGAACAACGACTAAGTCTATTGAAAAACTAAAAAACAAAGCTTATCTTTAGTGAAAATGAATTGAACAACAAAGCTCATCTTACAGAAATGAAATATTAATGGAAATAAACAGTAATACTAAATTACTAGAATTGAAAAGCAATCTTAAAGATAACAGAACAACAAAGCTAATTATATAGAAATACACAACAAATGCAAAATGTAACTGAATCAGCAATTTTAAACTAGTATATTGAACTGCAATCGCAAGTATAGATGAACAACAATCACATTTATAATTGAACAATAATCGTAGTTATTAAATGAACAGCAATTGCAGTTAAAAATGAACAACATATTTTGAAATGGACAGTGCAGTATTACATCAAAATTAACAACATGACATTTTAAGTTGTAAATAACAATCTTGCTATCAATGCAATCCAATTACGATTTCGATGTAACAGGGTGATTCATAGAAATGTTTAGAAATAGAAGATTACCAAATAAAGCAAATTAAGGAAATGAAAAGGAAATAAAACCATCACAGGACGGGAACTATAAAATAATGGTACAAGAAGCAAGTGGATCCACCAAGGTTGGGCCCTTAGCCGCCAATGAAGCACCGCCAAACTTACTCCAGTATCAAATAATGGAACAACAACTCTTTTATTTATTAATCATCGAACTGTGAAATCATTACAATAGCAAAAGCCTTGAGAATGACAATGGTAATGCTACAATCCCCCTTTCCTCCTATCCTATCCTACCCTATCTCTAATAATCCCTAACTTAAGCTCTCATAATCTATCCCATCATGAATCATGAATCCTCTTCTCTGATCTTTGTTTTCATTTCAATCTAGAGAGAGCAGAGAGCAGTTACAATAGAGATGATTACAATATGATTCTCATTAAGAAATTGGATTTCTCACAACAAATGGATAAACAAGATCATATCTGGAATATCTCCCCATCAACATTCAATAGCAATAGGTCGATTTTGGTATTGCAGCTGAGATAATTTGGAAAACGGCCACAACAGTGAATCTAAGAAAAAATTCTTCAGAGAACCTTCTATTTCTTTTAGTACGGACTGAATTTGGAAAAATGGCTCACTAAAAAACTAATTTGGTCTATTTTGAACAAAACCCATGTTTCATATTTTCCAGATTCTTGTCCATTTACCCAGAATGTTCAATGCAAAATCATCACTTCTTATTCCAACAAATTTTTGAGTTGGCACATTTAATTATCAAAGCTTCAAACTAGAAAATATCTTGGAGGCTAAAATGGCGAAATTTTTTATTAATAAACAATCATTGGTAAAAACATGCATAATAATCAATTTATTAAAAGTAAAGGAGAAGAAATAATATTTATCCATAAGAGCATAAATAATTATAAAATAGAATTATATGATAAATTATGATAAATGACGTGATAAAGAATGGTAGAAATTGGTGGAATAAGCTTTCAAAAGTGATAATAATAATGACATATTAACGGCCCAACATACCCTGAAACTGAATATATTACATGTTCTCATGCAACCCAAAGACTCTATGCTAACCAAGCAATAAAAAATTGTTCATCCCAACTCATGAAATGGATAGAACAAATGGATTCTTCCTCAATTAATGAATGTTCAATTTTAGCAATCTTGATGAAGGCGTAACAATTTTTACATTAACGTTCAAGTTATGTGTATATGAAGTTGTAGCAAAATATGATATAAGTAACAACAACTTCATTAACCATTTTCTCAAAAACTACAAACCAGATTTTGTTGAAATGTTGCAAGTAGATTTATAATATATTAATGCTTTTATGATCCAAAAAATAGATCGTTTTGATGCACAGATCATGAGATAGAAACAAAATGGTTATAGGTGATAGTGCATGATTTCGAAAATTTTATGAACTAGTTTAACTTGAAATTATCTAGGTTTGTGTATTTTAATGATACGTTTGTGTTTTCTAGAAATCACAAGAATTGAGTTTATAGTTTTAAAAATATGTGGAAATCAATTTATGCATTGTATAAAAATGAAATTGTATGCCTTAAATGAGAAATAAAATAGAAAACGTCCATCATGCATAGCAATTCCTCCCCCAAACTGAAAGATAATATGTCTCTAAAAAATGGTAAAGATGTGGAATGAATGATGATAAATAATGCTCAATGGATTTTCATGAAATTCTCCTAAATTCGTAATATATCAGAAAATTATGCTAGTTTACCTCAAGTTTTACCTCCAAAAAAAAATGTAGAATGACATGTATGGACTAGTATTTGTTGAAGCTAATGTAGGCAGAGTTGGTGCTGAAAGTGATACAAAAGGTGGAATCCAGACAAGCACATCATGTCTGAAGAATTGTTCACATTCGCGAGTTGCTCGAGCCTCTTATGTTAGTTGCAATAGTGTGGTCATGATGCGAATATAGTCCCCCCCCCCATACTTGTTGTTGTCCTATAAACAAATCACTATTTTGTATACAATGTTCTTGAATTCACAGTGTTAGTTTTGAATAGAAATATTTAAGAAGCATGCAAAAATTTCGATCAGAAAAACTTTTGGATACCTGCAATACTAATATTTTGTCAAATCAACAAGTTATGGTAGAGTGTAGTTATTATATCACATGCTATCCCATAATGCATACATTCCCCCCTCCAATTGTAAAAGGGATTCCATGACCATAAAGCATATGAAAGGTGTTGTGCTGATGGCAAGGAAAGGGAATGAACAATATGACAGTGAATGAAGTAGAGTACACATATCAATGATAGGAAGACAAAAGTTATGGTTATAATGAGAGCATAGTGTGTAAAGATAGTTATGAATAAGAGATAGGATGCTTTAGATTGATGATAAGTTATGCGAAAAAGAAGAATGAAAACAATATGCCAAAAAGATACTTTACTGATGGTATTCTAGTTGAAAAATGATGCGATTGATCAGAAACAATTTTTCATGCGTAAAGGTTCAAAACAGGGAAAAATTTAAGGAAATAACTTCTCCGATAAAAAGAGGAAATAAGAAAAGGGTATTATAGTAATAATTGACAATAAGATATAACTTCAATACAATAAGCAGAGCCTCTACTACCAGCAGGCATCCATAGCCTCAGCAGGGTTGTTTTTTAACCCGTATGAGCCAGGATCCTCAATTTATAAATGGAGAGTTCCAATGTTGTTCTATAGAAGAGATTAGTGTGTTGGTGTGGTAACCAGATAACCACACTGCCATTCACTGGGACGTAGCAAAAGTGATTGGGATGGCTCATGATGAGACCTCCTATTCCAATGGATCATAACCCTGGTGTGGTGGCCATAGTGGGAATGTTACTTACTTACAATTTTATGAACATGGTAGGCTGGCTCATAATGAGACCCCCTATCCTCGATCTGTGAACAAAATTTTGTTGTTATTACACATTTTTTATGATAAAAAGAGGGAATAATAAGAGGGAGGCTCAGTACGCCTTAAGAGTAGGGATGGTGGAAGAAGTTGAACATGTCAATAGAAAAACGTATACCCATAATCTCATTTATTATAGACAGAGAATATTATAACCAGGAAGGGTGGAACCAACATGGTATTAAGATGATCAATTAGTATCATGTATAACAAAAAACAATGCAGTAAAGTAGTATATAATAAAATAATCGTGTCCGTTTTGAAAATAATCTACTATCAAGGAGCTTTCATGTTAAAGATCATAACATGAATGATATTAACTCCCTTCAATAGAATCCATAATTGTTGTCCTCATTAAAGTAGTGTACTTCATGCCATGAAAGGGAATTAGTGAAATGTGGTTGAGATGAACTAGGAATAATCCCATAAGAGGAAAGAAGGGTTGTTCTTGAAAATACTCTCAAAGTGTTGCTCCTTTGAAGGAACAACAAAAACACTTAAAAAAGTGTTGTTCCTTGTAGGGAACAACAAAGGCAAATACAAGAAGACGTGTTGTTCAGATATATCTGAGTAGAGGAGGTATGATGGATATCAAAAGTTATGAGACCATTTCATATCATCAAACATCAGGTCTCCATCCTTTGTTGAGAAGTCATTCCAAGGAACAAATCATTCACCACACATAAGGGATAGTTTTCTTCAAACTATGTTTCTGGGCACGAAATGATGAATTTGAGAAAAGTGAGAGAGTTTTTTGCCCATAATTAAATTACAAAGAAAAAACTCTTTTATTTTTTACACAAATTTCATGGTTTGGGAGAAATATCAAAAACATTATTTGTCTCTAGAGGGTTAGTGCACCTTTGGAGCGACCATGGTAAAATAAATTTTTGTCCTATATGAGATGCCCAAATTAATTTCTTGATGAGTCAACTGATATGTAGACACAAATAGCTTTCCAATGAGCTATCATGAGTTCAATTTGGAGTTGACAAAGGCCTTAAAAAGTTGACTGCAACATCACTAGGCATTTCAACAGCCTCATTCTTCTCATTTTGACCAGTCTTGGGAGATTGGACTTTTGACAAAGAAAATGAACTCCAAATTGCAAAATTCAAGATGTTTTGGAAAGTAGACTCAGCAAGATTTCCAACGAGATATTGTGCACTCAATTTGGCTAAGGGGAAGGACTCCAAAAGAATGTGGAAATTGGCGTTGCATTTTGACCAGTTTGCCCAAAAGGTGTTGTTCATTTGAAAGGAACAACAAAAATGTGAAAGTGTTGTTCCTTTGAAAGGAACAACAGAAATGCAAAAGTGTTGTTCCTTTGAAAGAAACAACAGAAATGCAGAAGTGTTGTTTCTTTGAAAGGAACAACAAAAGTGCACAAGTGAAAAAGTGTGAAAGTGTTGTTCCTTTGAATGGAACAACAAAAATGTGAAAATGTTGTTCCTTTGAAAGGAACAAAAAAAATTCAAAAGTGTTATTCCTTTGAGAGGAACAACAAAAATGTACAATTATAAAATGCAATCACGTAAAAAATGAACTAGTTGTTCACTGCATTGATACGGAGAATGAGTTATAATTTGGAGGAAGCAACACTTGAAACACAAAAATATAAGAGAAATTAGAAAAGAAACAAAATTTTATTTAAAAACAGTATGTAAATAAATAAATTAAGTTACAATAGTTATGATGTTATTTTTTAAGGTAAGGAAAAAAATGATCTCTTTGAAAAATGTTTCGGTAGCAGTGACATGACATGAGTTTTAAATGGGAACCAACTCTTAATTGCTTCCGTTATGAATCCGTTGGGTATTGAATTGGATGAAATTCTCTTGTTTCATTAAAATTTCTTTAAAGAATCTCTTGTCCATAAATTGACCTTCTTTATTCTCCTAGGACCTGCAAAAAACGAGTATCTACCTACAATAAAACATTAAATCATGGAGAAAGAGAGGTGACCGGATTTGTCTAATCCAAGAATTATGCAAAAAAAACAACAAGTAGTTGCTCTGTATAACAAATCCAGTGAGAAAATAACAAAGTAAATTTTATTTGTCCCCTACGGGAGAGCAGTGGTCGACCATACTAACCAACAGTGTTTTAATCACAACTTCTTTGTTTTTCATCGACATTGAGTGATTCAAATTGGGTTGGAAAGTATACATCAAGGGCTACTTACGATAGAAAAAAGTTTTAAAAATATTGTCATTTAGGCCTTCAAAAATTGACTGTCCCATCTATGTTCCTGAGCTACCTACTAGTCACCTTGTCAATGTTTTGATTCTAACTTTTTCGTTTCAAATCCAAATTGAGTGATTCAAATTGGGTTGGAAAGTAGATAGCAATGAATAATTAGGATAGAAATAGGTTTTAAAATTATTCGCTTTTGGTCCCACAAAACATGACTGTCCCGACTGTGTTTTCAGAAATTTCATCAAGCCCACAAGCCAAAAAATATGATATTTAAGCATTTTTTTCAAATTGGTGATAAAAATGAAAATGAGTGTTTTTAGAACTATTATATCCATTATAATTCATCTACATACACAAATTAATTAAAACATTTATCACGGATGTTGATTTCCACAGTGCGTTGGAACAAGAACAACTATTTTTACATTAAAAAAAAAGTGTTAATTTTATTTCCTTTTTTATTTTATTTTCTACACTAACCTATTTTGATTTGAAAATGAATATGATTATGCATAAGAGTACTTCTAGTGGAACCATTTTTGAAATAAGGCTTCAAATATGTACATGCCCAAATTTGAAAAATGCATATTAATGAATATTAAGGTATGAGAAGCCAACTTCCCTTGAAAAGATGGTGTCAAAAATCGTTGAAGTATGGAGTGATGCTGCAAACAAATGATGGAGTGAAACCAATATTCAATATATCGTTTACTTTGTTGATTTCACATATCCATCATATCCTGAAGTTCTTGAGCTTTTAAAATGGTTTGTTAATGGAAACTAAAAGAAACCTCATTTTTTTCCATAACTTCTACAATTTTTTAATTTGAAACATTCTGAATCTCAATATGAGTTTTCTCCAATGGTGCATGTGAGATAGATTTTGTAGTTCAACACTGTAAGCATGTTGTACTGGTTTATTATGGTGAGGGTAAGAAATGCGTTGAGCATGAATTGTGTACGGAATGAAGCATTTTGATGATGTAGATGATTGGGTTGAGTGGATGATTTTGATATGCAAGCATGATGTTATGGAAGAGCTGGTGGAGAATATCGATGATGTATTTGTGCTACAAGATGAGGGAGAGTAGTCATGCAATCGTAAGATGAACCATGCTAAACTTGTAGACAAGTTTGGTGGTGGTTATATTGACATGGCTGCCCTAACACATTAGTATTCCATAATGGATTATGCAATTAAGAAAGTGGAGAGGAAGTGTTTTGAACCATACCTGTAGGCCATGATTTCCATGGTTTTGACCTTGTCGCAACTTCCTCATCTCTTTGATATGCTACTTCCATCCTAGATAAGGAAGAACAACTATTTATGGGATGCTCCTTTCGGTCATGAGGGAAAAAAACTTCATCAAATTCTTGATTTTTTTTAACCTACAAAGAATCCAGTTTTGAACATAGAAAGCCAATAAAATCAACTTTAAAATTTTCAAATAAAACATTGATTTCAGCTCTTATGTCTCATGTTCTTTTAGTAGATTTGGAAAAGAAATAATAAACATCTCTAGAATTCTTACCAGCCTTGGATATTCCTCTTGAATACCTTATGCACAATTCACAAACGTCATCATATGACAACTGAAAAACATCATCTTTTCCTATCAGATTTAAGAGTTCTAAAAATTCATCTTTGATTCCTTTAAGAAGGAGTGTTTTTAAGATCTCTTTTTCCAAATGTTGATGTTTTGATTTTTGAACGTTATATTGAAATCACTTTACATAGTCCTCCAAGCTTTCATCTTTCCCTTGTATCATATAGAAAATATCTTCATTGGATTCATAGTAGTCTTGGTACTTCTTCAAGAATATGTTCTTCATGTCCTCCCATGTTTGGATGCAGTTCCCACATAGGCTCATGAACCATCAGAGAGCTGCTCCTTTTAGAGTAAGAGGAAACAATTTCAACCTTTAATCATTAGTACAATAATCATATCCTCTATAAAGTATTTCAAACTCAAATAAAAATGTATTTGGGTCTTCATTTGTCAAACCATGAAAATTTGGTAGAGAAGATGGGGGAATTATGTGCATTTGTGTCACTCCTCCTAGATCTTTGATAGGGAATTCAAAAGTAGAAATGTGAGCCATTTCTTACCATAATAGAATATGTTCTTCATGTGTTTATTTGTGGCTCCTTCTTCAAATGTTCCTGCCAATTGGTTAGTGAAATGGGTGGTTCTTACATCACCAGTTGAGTGAAATCATGAGATTTGTTTTTGAAAATTTCTATTTTTTTTCTTAGTCATTCACATAGAAATTCGAACATTTATTTCTACCCTAAGTTATTTAACAATTCTATTGGAAAGCGAGCGGAGGAGCAGGGCTTTTACGTGCTCCATGCGCTAGTTCTTACCTTCCATTTTTAATACCGAATTCTTTCCTAATATGCACCCATCAGATGCACACTACTCTTTAGAAATGGCTAAAATATCCTAGCAACGGTGCCAAAATGTTGAGCGATAAAAGGTGTCTTTTTAACTCCTATTTATCTTCACATTAATTATCAATCCAGGTATGATTTTTTATCTCAAGAGTGTACTCAGTCTAAAGCAACTATTTACTCAAGAGTAATGTTTCTAAATTTCTAGCATAGTGATTTAAATACAAGAGTAAATGGATGCTTGAAATAAAATCTACTTACAATTAAAAGAAACTTAACACTCTGAAACTTAAGTCATTCGCTCAGAAAACTACAACAATTTATCAGTCAAGGATGTAGTAGTGATAACTCTTTCCTCTGTCAAATGATATAAATGAAATCAAACATAAACAAGATCCACAATCTGAGAACTTAGACAACTATAGTCAATGTTCTTTACAGTTGTTGATCAATCCACACTAAAGCAAATAACTGAAAATAGCAATTCAAATGGAAATGCTTACTAAAACACACTTGCTGCAATATCAATTAAAAGATGAAATCAAATCCTTGCAGAAAAGAATAGCGACTAAGTCTATTGAAAAAGTGAACATCAAAGCTTAATTTTAGCGAAAAATGAATTGAACAACAAACCAAATCTTATAGAAATGAAATATTAATGGAAAGGAACAGTGATACTAAATTACTAGAATTGAACAAAAATCTTAAATATAACAGAACAACAAAGCTAATTATATAGAAATACACAACAACTGCGAATGTAATTGAACTAGCTATCTTAATCTAGCAGATTGAACAACAATCGCAAGTACAAATGAACAACAATCGCATTTATAATTGAACAATAATCGTAGTTATTAAATGAACAACAATCTCAGTTAAAAATGAACAACAGATTCTGAAATGGACACCGCAATATTATATCAGAATTAACAGCATTACATTTTAAGTTGTAAATAATAATGTTGTTATCAACGTAATCCAATTATGGTTTTGATGTAACAAGGCGATTTAGCGAAATGTTTAGTAACAGAAGATTACCAAATAAATAAAATTAAGGAAATGAAAAGGAAATCAAACCATCACATGATTGGAACTATAAAATAATGGTACAAGAAGCAAGTGGATCCACCGGGGTTGGGCCCTTAGCAGCTAGTGAAGCACCGCCGAACTTACTCCAGTATCAAATAATGGAACAAAAACTCTTTTATTTATTAATCATCAAACTGTGAAATCATTACAACAGAAAAAGCCTTGAGAATTACAATGGTAATGCAACAACCCCCCTTTCCTCCTATCCTATCCTACCCTATCTCTAATAATCCCTAACTTAATCTCATAATCTATCCCATCATGAATCATGGATCCTCTTCTCTGATCTTTGTTTTCATTTAAATACAGAGAGAGCAGAGTGTAGTTAAAACAGAGATGATTACAATATGATTCTCATTACAAAATTGAATTGCTCACAACAGATTCATAAACAAGATCATATTTGGAATATATCCCCATTAACATTCAACAACAATAGGTCGATTTTGGTATTGCAGCTGAGATAATTTGGAAAACAGGCACAAAAGCGAATATGAGAAAAATGTCTTCAGAGAACCTTCCATTTCTCTTAGTACGGGCAGAATTTGGAAAAACGACTCAACACAAAACTAATTTGGTCCGTTCTGAACAAAATCCATGTTTCGGATTTTCTAGATTCTTCTCCATTTACCCAAAACATCCAATGCAACATCGTACTTCTTATTCCAGCGAATTTCTGAGTTGGCACATTTAATGATCAAATCTTCAATCTGAAAAATATCTTGGAGACTAAAATGGTGAACAAATTTATTAATAAACCATCATTGGTAAAAACATGCATAATAATCAATTTATTAAAAATAAATGAGAAGAAATAATATTTATCCATAAGAGCATAAATAATTATAAAGTAGAATTATATGATAAATTATGATAAATGACGTGATAAAAAATGGTAGAAATGGGTGGAATAAGCATTCAAAAGTGATAATAATAATGACATATTAACAGCCCAACATGAGGCTACCAAGAGGAAATTTTTCCAAGATAATGAAATCCATGTTCAAGACAAAAATGGAATTAGGAGGGCTAGTGTACCATATCCCTGGGATGAGGTTAGCTACCAAGTGATCAAATACATTTCTTCTGAGGGGAGGCATAGCATTGTTTATGGATATCATTTCAGAATCCTCCAAGAATTGAGATATGGCATGGATACCCTAGCACATCAAAAGCTCAGTATCCCTTACTTTCTCCTTCAGTCCCTCATTGACTCAAGTGCCAAGGCACAAGAAGGAAATTCACAGTAGCTAGCTCACCATGGCCTAATCAAGATCCTAGTAGAGGATGACATCAAGGCATTAGTCTATGATGTCAGTCCTACTGTCAGTGAGGAGGGAGAACAAGAAGGAGGATAAGATGAAGCCATTGGTGCATAGCAGAGCAAGAGAGGAAGGAGGAAAGAAAAGAAATAAAGGAGGGGAGAGTTGAAGAGACAGAACAAGAGGTAGAAAAAGAGACAGAGAAGGAGGAGGAAAAAGAGACAAAAGAGGGATAAACGAAGGCACAAAGTATAGAGTAAAGAGAAGAGTCCCCTGAAACTTTGGAAAGAGAAGCAACAACTACCTTGACTTCCCTCAATACACCAGTCAAGCAGAAGCAGAAGAGGAAAAGAAAAACCTCCATGTATTTCAGGGCGAGGAAGAGTACCAGAATTAAAATAGGAAAACCTCCGCCCTCATCAAAGACTCCCATTAACATTAAAGATTCACCATCTGCTAAGGTGAAAGAATCTCCTTCCAAGCCACCCAAAACCTATGAAAGGAGGACTACAAGGTCTTCTACATGGAAGCGAAAGGCAATTCTACAAGACCCCAAACCAGACTTACAAGAGGTGAAAATAGTCCTATAGGAGATACTGTCCAAACTACAAGAGACACAAAAACTTGAGGAAAAGGTAGGAGGACAACCATGGGTGAAAGAGGAAGCACAAGAGCTACAAGAATATGACTGCCAGCCTAATATTGACTCCTATTACAGGCTACTTGAGGGAGGCAAGATAATCTGATAGAAATTTTCAATTCCATTGTTTTTTGAATTGGAAATAAAGAGAGTGAGAACGCATAGGTGGATGGAGGTAGCCAAGTCCAGAGGAGTTGAGGATATTGGCCACATGGAAGACAAACTCATGGAAATGGGCAGGGAATTGAGTGCTCTTAGAAACAAAGAAGTCGTTACTAGAAGCCACCTTGAGAATGAGAATGAATTACTAAGGAGGCAGTTGCAGGAGAAAGAGACTCATTTGGAATACATGGTCAGCTTATCCATAGAAGAATTACAATGCAGAACACGAGCCAAATCTTATGGCCTCTATCTGAAGGATCAAATGCTTCAATTCTAGATAGAAACTTTGGCATAAAGAGGCATAATTCCTTTCCAAGATTACATGCAGTTTACGTATTTGTGTGACCAAAGCACCTTCGAGGACAAAGAAAATATGGAAGATTCATATCTACACAACATGGCCTTTACAAACCTGAATGTGTGGGACCCCAATGCCAAGCTAGGGGTTCTACAATTAATGGCCATGTTGTCATGGATAAACCTTGAAGAATTGAGGGCAGCAGAAATTAAAAGATCATTAACAAAAGAGCAGAATGATCCATTGATGATAAGAGTTGAGCCATTAGATCCTATGGCACTCATCAGCACACACAACCTACTTGTCAATGACCCTTAGATTGCCCCTAAATATCAATCCAATCAGGAACAAGCCACTGCACACTCTGAATATATGTTTAGGCATGCATTCATGAGAATATGGAACAATCTACCCCATAGCTTGCAGATCCGAGAATACCATTCCCCCATGAGGCTGAAGGAGGCATTGACAAGAGAGCCAATGTACAATATCTCCATGCAAAGGCTGAAGGTCAAATGGATTGGCCTCAAACTAAATCTCCACTCAGTAGGGGGGTGATGATGAGCCTCATAAAAGGGTAATTATATGGGCTCATTTTACCTCCTAACCTAGTCAAATCAACCATTCCCTTATCTTATTGTATGACTTTCTGATTATATTTATTCTTATAGCATGAGTTGAGTTAGCTATTATGCCATGTGATCTAGCATGTATTTAACGTAGATTATTAATGGAATTCGAGGTCAATGTCAAGGATCTAGTGGTCCAACTGCAACAATAACTTGAAGTAGACAGAGGAGAGGATTTATAAGAGGGAATCCCCCTCATTTATTTCTCCTCACTTTGAATTCCCCTTCATTCAGCTCGGAGAATAAGTAGCCAAATCATGCATTAGAAGGCAGTCGAGCAAGTGGAAGAGGATTGATAGTTATCTCAAGTTTTGGGAGCCAAGCCTCCTTGATTTTAAGGAAGCTGTTGGTAGTTTAATCTATATAACTAGAGAGGCCTAGGGCCTCACTAGGGTTGACTTTTTTTCTTGGGTAAACTCTGCTCAAATTTCGAGCTCACTATTTTATGACAGTTTTATGTAATCTTGCTATTTTTTTATAATGAAGATGGAATCCTTTCTGAGCTAGCACTGAGTTAACTCAGAGAGCTGAAGCTCTTGGGTTAGGGCCAAATCCAGGCATCCAGGCTTCTCTTTACTTGTATTTGTATGCTTTACTTTAGTTTGTAGATTAGTTTGTTGTTAGATGCATTTCTCTTATCGTTAACAATAGGTTGCTTCGGATGATTTAGTAGCTTGCTTCCATTTGTGCTTTCTATAGCAGGTTAAGTAGTGATCAGAGAAGATTCAAAATGCTAGCAACAGTGCCTTGGCCTCTCTTCCTCCCTCTGGGACCATGATTTGAGGCAAAGACTCTCTTTCTGCCCCAAAAACACAAATTTTCTTCATTCCTAGGACTTCAATTGTTTGCAACTCTCTAGTAGGTTGATAGTCCAATTTTTCTTTGCTTTAGATCTTCTTTATCATGTTAACTTCTTGAATGTTCACTTCATTAGGTGGATGATCTAATGGTAGAAGTTATGTTTAATTTAGGGTTTTTTTCCCTAGAAGGCAACCCCTCACTATATATGAGGGAATTGTATTGCGTCTATGTAGATATGCATTCTGAGGAAGAGAGAGAGGAGATTGAGAGTGAAGAGGGAGTTATAGCGGATCCGTTGTAGGTTGTATCTCTTCAGTTTGCTGGATAATATAATAAAATAAGGACTAGTTGTTTCTTCGTGGATGTAGCCCAAACTGGGTGAACCACATATATCTGTGTCTCTCTTGTTTTATCTGTTTTATGTGTTTATATTTCTCCAATATTTTATGTGTTCCATTGCTCTATAATATATAGTTTTATAACAACTACAACCCAAACCAAGTCACCTCCATACCTTCTTGGGTCCCCCTGCTCATCCTTCCTAGTCCACGCCTCCTCCTTGGTCTTTCACATCTCAATATCATGCCCAACTAGCCACCCATTCATTTCAATCCTATGCTCAGCTGCAACCTCAATGGAATGCATCTCATCAGGGGTGGAGGCCCCAATACAACTCTCTTTCCACTCTTCTACCTCCACCACTTACCTAACCACAGTCGTTACCTTCTGCTCCCCCAAGGCAACCCCAAATGTTTGCCCAGCCAAATCTGAACCCGAACAACATACATGCTCAGCAAGTGTATAGTGGGGAACCATCATGCCCAACTTATGATGTGGAGGTTCAAGAAATTAACTTGTGATCCGAGAAAGGTCCCCCAGAGAGCTAGCCTCCACCTAGGGAGGCTGAGGAAGATAAATAGGAAAGAAAACCTAAAGAAAATCCACCCTTTCCTGAGAGACTATCCATGACAATCTAGCCTACCACAGAAGAGACTGAACTCCTCTTAGAATTGAAACATTTGTGTGAAGATACCACTTCTCCATGCCACAAAAGATGTGCCTATCTACAATAGGGATATCAAAGGGAAGTGCTTTAGGCATCTACGAAGCTGCAATAGAGATGCCCCAACCATCAATGTCATAGGACAACTATCTGACCTGATGTTGGGGCAGATAATTTGTCCAAAATATCTGGACCCTAGAAGTCTAGTAGTTTATGTCCACATCAATGGCACAATGGTCCCACATACCTTGATTGATCTGGGAGCTACCATTAATGTGATGAAAAAGGACACAATGCTCAAACTTAACCTCCAAGGCTCCTTGAGGAAGACCATGACAGTGCCGCAGCTAGCAAACCACTCCATTATGACCCATGAGGGGATTGTAGAAGATGTGTTGGTATCCATTGATTCTTGGGGTACCCAGCTGATTTCAGCCAAAGGCAAAGCTCACTAGGTATCCTCTCATTCTGGGAAGACCCTGGTTGGCTACAACCGATGCCTACATAACCATAAAGAACATGCACATGTTCAAGCAATTAATCTTATATCCTCCTGCCCAACCCTTGCTAGAACATGATCTACCTCTATAGTTGGAGGAGGAGGATGAGGATGAAGTTTATTCTGCACCAATTTGTACATTAGAAATCACCATGGGGGGGAAACCACAAGATGAGGATGATATGATTGAAAATTTGATTCATAATCCACCTCTCAGTGTGTCACCATTAGAAGGCATAGTAAGGGTAACCCAAAACAACCCCTTAACTGACCTTTGTGTGGCTGACCCCACTTCTCACTGTGTTAAAAATATAGAGTTCAGTGCAGAAAGAACATTGAAAATCAATCCATCCCTATCTACTTCCTAGGAGAAGGAGCTATGTAACATACTGAGAAAACATCTAGATGCCTTTGCCTGGAGTTATGAGGAGATGAAAGGAGTGCACCCTTTAGTATATACTCATCATATACATCAAGGAATATTGCAAGCTAGTTAGGCAACCTCAAAGGAAGGTGAAACCAGCACTTAAAGATATTGTTAAGGAAGAATTACAGAAATTACTTGATGCAAGATTCATCTATCCCATATTTGACAGTGAATTGGTCTCTCCTTTGGTGCTAGTGCCAAAGAGAAATGATAAGTGGAGAATCTGTTTCGACTATCGAGAATTGAACAAAGTCACTAAAAAGGACCATTTTCCTTTACCTTTCATAGATCAAGTGTTAGATGGTCTGGCAAGGAAAAAATATTTCTCCTTCCTAGATGGGTTTAATGGGTACAATCATATTCATCTCAGTTTGGAAGACCAAGATAAGACCACTTTCACTTGTCCTTAGGGTAACTTTTCATACCGGGTCCTTCCTTTTGTTTTGTGCAACACTCCAGCCACTTTCTAAAGAGAAGTATTGAGTATATTTTCTGAACTGGTTCATGATGCAATAGAAATATACATGGATGATTTTACTCTTTATGGCTCTGACTTTCAGGAAGATTTATCTAACCTAGGAAAAGTTTTAGATAAGTGTATTGAGATGAACCTATCCCTCTATCCAGAAAAATGTAAATTTTTTATGATTGAAGGGACCGTCCTAGGTCATGTAATATCTCAACAAGGACTGTAGGTGGACCCCAACAAAATTGCCGTCATCCAAAGGGTCCCACCTCCTCAAAAGGTGAGAGATGTCAAAAGCTTCCTAGGCTTAGCTGGATATTACAGGAGATTCATTAAAGAATTCAACAAGTTAGCCTCTCCTTTGTTTGGCCTCCTAGGAAAGGATGTTGAGTTCATGTGGTCGGAAGACTGTTAAGAAGCCTTAGATACGTTGAAGAGCAAGCTAGTGACTTCCCCAATTCTCAGAGGCCCAAACTGGGCCCTACCTTTTCACATTCACACATATGCCTTGAACAAAGAAATAGCAGCAACCTTAGGACAAATTGATGAAAAGTTGCCTTATGCCATATACTTTATAAGGAAAAACTTCTCAAAGGTAAGGTTAAGCTATACAGTCACTGAGAAGGAACTCCTAGCTATTGTGCATTGCTTAAAAAAATTTAGACATTATATCACAGGCTATCAAACCTTTATGCACACTAATCATGCTGCAATTAGATATTTAATGAACAAACTAGATGTAAATTTTCGCGTTATTAGATGGTTTCTTTTACTGCAACAGTTTGATCTGACCATTATTGATAAGCCTAGTAAAGAGAATATTGTTGCTGACTTTTCTTCTAGATTAAATTTGCCTGTAGGTGAAGAAGGAATGGTGGATAACCAAATGCCAAATGAACACCTTTTTTCTATATCAGTACTCTCTCCATGGTTTGATGATATAGGAAACTACATGGTTTCAACACAGTTCCCACCACACCTATCCTCAAAAAACAAGAGCAAGATAGTAAGGAAAAGTGCCCATTTCACATAGATTGGAGGCAATCTCTTCAAACTTGGCCCAAATCAGATCTTGAGAAGATGTGTCAGGGAGGACGAATTCTTTGACATCCTCCTAACCTGTCATGACGGGCCTTGTGGAGGTCATTTTGCAACAAAAATAATCGCCTTAAAGATATTGCAAGTAGGCTACTACTGGCCCACTCTTCATTAGGATGTGAGGAGATACACGAGCCAGTGTGATCAGTGTTACAGGATGGGGAAACCCACTCCAAAGGATGAAATGCCCATGCAACCTCAAGTGACCTTTCAGCCATTTGAGAAGTGGGGCATGGACTTTGTGGGGCGTATCAACCCTCCTTCAAAGAAGAAACAATACATCATTGTGTGCATCGACTACCTGACAAAGTGGGCGGAGACAAAAGCAATCAAAGCAATGACAGAGGAAAAAGTAGCTAAATTTTTGAGGGAAAACATATTTTACAAGTTCAGGTATCTAAGAGAGTTGGTCATAGACCAAGGTAGTCAATTCACTTCCAACTTGATTGAAGACCTGCTCACACATCATAATATCAAGCACTGGACTTCTACCCCTTACCATCCACAAGCCAATGGGCAAGTAAAGGTAACTAACACAGCATTGGAAGGGATCCTAACCAAGGTAGTGAGCAGTAGCAGAAAAGACTGGGTGGACAGATTAGTTTAGGCCACTTGGGCATATAACACAACTTAGAAGACCACCACTGGGTTCACACCCTATGAACTGGTCTATGGGAAGAAGGCTTTGCTACCAATAGGGTTTGAATTCAATACCCTATGGATGACAGCTCAGGTTTACCTAGACCTTATCCATGCACAAAAGGAAAGATTACTTCAGCTCAATGGATTGGATGAATACAGATTACAAGCTCTTCTCCATACATAGGTATTTCTGCTTCAGAGAAAATTATGGCATGACAGAAATATCAGGGAGAAGCAATTCTAAGAGGGAGATTAGGCACCACTCTATGATTCAAGATACAAGGATTTCAAAGGCAAGTTGAGGACAAGATGGCTGGGACCCTACACTGTGGAGAAATGCAATGACAATGGTTTAGTTCTGATTAGAACCATTGATGATGAAGCCATATCCATCCTTGTGAATGGACATTGGTTGAAAGTCTATAAGAAACTCTTCTCCAAGTGAGAGTTTATTGAAGATTTGAATAAAATAGTGATGTTATTGGAGCATGTCTTAGCTTCCACTTCACCCACTCACTAAAGGGAAAAGAGAAAAAATGAGGACTCAAGTGAAAACCTCCATGAGGCACTTTAGTCCCATCATTGGGTTGAAAATCTTTTTTGAGGCAGCCCAGTGATGTCAAAAAAAAGGGGGGGAAGGAATAAGATCCCTAGGTGAAAATGTAGGAAATTAAGGTGAAAACCTCTCTGAGGTGCCCTAGTTGTTTTCAAAAAAAAAAAGAGAGAAAGAAAAAATGAATTATTATTGCATTACAGGTTTGTAGGAGGACTACGAGGAGCAAAAGAAGGTGCCAAGGGGACTCTGAAATTCATACCAACATCCATCTCAACTTCTCCACACCTTCCTGCATCATTTTTGGCATCTCTTTCACCCCATTGTACCTCTTCTTCCAAAACTACGTTTTCTAGAGGAGGCTCTATTTTTTCTACAAGAGGCTCCTGTAGGAATTACGTAGAGCCAGCAGTGTCTACAGGAGGTAGTTTGAGTGAAAATAAAAGCATCATGAGGAACCTATAATCCCTCTTACCATATTCAAACCTCCTTGCCATCATTTATAAGCCTGCATCACGCTCTAAGCATCATTATTATTTTTTTTCCTTTCCAAGAAAAAACACAGAAAAACAGTTTTTCAGTTTTGAAAAAAAAAACAAAAATAAAAGGAGGCAAAGGCGCCATTAACTTTACCTGAAGCTTACCTACTTTCCCTCCATCATTCATCTCCACCTGTGGCATCATTCTCGATCTCCAAGCATAGGGAAATAGCTGAAGTTTCAGGGGGAGAACAGCTACAGGAGCTCCTGTAAGAATTCCTATAGTAGTTAATCCAATAGAAGTCCAACACCAACAACAAGGGACAACACATCTGAAGGTTGAAAATGCACATGCAACTCAGCTCCAGAAAAAAAAGAACCTACAAAAACACATAAGAACACGTCAACAAGAAGAGACAGCATGCATGAAGGAAAATGAAGGCATGCAGCA
Organism: Pinus taeda; assembly: GCA_000404065.3. Taxonomy (NCBI): domain Eukaryota; kingdom Viridiplantae; phylum Streptophyta; class Pinopsida; order Pinales; family Pinaceae; genus Pinus; species Pinus taeda. Next base: position 29,037 of record APFE031581596.1, read on the forward strand.
GAGAAAGCCACAACACCTCATAGTCAATGGCAACAAATACACTTGGATTACAGGTAACTAGCTAAGTCACTCCTCTATCTGCATTTTTGTAATTAGGAATCATACAAAGGCAACGAGATGGTTCAAATCGAAAGAGGGAAAGGTGGCCAGTTAACTTTGCCACCTTCATTTAGTTGACTCCACTTAACCGAGATATCACCCACACGTGCGCACAATCAACTCAAGAAAAAGATGTGAAGGAAAGGTAGTGGGAGGAAGAGTTAACTCTGATGCAGTAATGAGGGGATGATTATGAGGGGGGGTCATGATTACCAAGCTGGTGGGGACCAATGGTCCTAATCTGGGCAATGCACACCTTGCCATCTTAGCACTCATAACCGAAAAAAACCATAAAAGGTAATGAGCACTCCTCCCCGTGCATTCTCTCCAACGTTTCTTCAGTTTCTCCTCATAACTCAGCCACACAGCAGTCTTCTTATGCCCCCATAGCCTTGTATCCACCATCCTCCATCGATTTCCCCCATATTTTTTCTCTCGGCATCTTCTACAGGAGCCCTACAGGTTTTCTACAGGAGCACCTACAAGAATCTACAAGAGGGACAACGGGCTTCTACAAGAGGGACAACGGGCTTCTACAAGAGGGGCAGTGAGTCATTTTGAAGGGAGGAAACGTGATTTTTGGCACAAATTTCAGTCTAAAGAGGTAGGGTTCATGAATACCCTCTGTTGAATATCAAAATGTGAAAGAGTTGGTCTCAAATTGAAGATAAAATGAGTCTTTAAGAGGGTAGAAATACATAAAAATTTTCATTTTTTTTTTTTTAAACAAAGTCCTCTCTATTTCTCTATCTCACTCAAAATTATTTGTCTCCACCTCCATATAGATTTTTCAAAAGAAGTACAGGTAGTATGATAGGGGGTTTATGAGAAAAGAGCCCACTAACTCCACTAGACTCCATGCACATCCTCAAGTAGTGGAAATATTTACAAGGGCAAACTGGATGAATTTCTTTGAGAAGTTTAGAGGGTTTGATGATGAAATTTCCCATGAATTTTCTCTCTCTCTGGTCCCTCACAAAAGAACACATGATATTGTAACCATTAGAGGCCTCTCCATTGAAATAACCCCTAAATTCATTAGTAGGGTCACTACCCTTCCTCTTGGGCTGCCCTGGGGTAAATATGAGAAAATAATTGGCCAGACTGCTAAGGGGAAAATTTTCCAAGATAATGAAACCCCTGTTGAAGACAAAAATGGAATTAGTAGGGCTAGTATACCATATCCCTGTGATGAGGTTAGCTACCAAGTGATCAAATACATTTCTTGTGAGGGGAGGCACAACATTGTTTATGGATATTATTTTAGAATCCTCCAAGAATTGAGATATGGAATGGATTCCCCAGCACATCAAAAGCTCAATATCCCTTTCTTTCTCCTTCAATCCCTCATTGACTCCAGCACCAAGGTACATGAAGGAAATTCATAGTAGCTATCTCACCATGGCCTAATCAAGATCCTAGTAGAAGCCCTCCATATGCTTACAATCCCTCCGTCATTCATCTCCACCTCTGGCATCATTTTCGAGCTCCAAGCATAGGGAAATAGCTGATTTTCAAGGGGAGAAGTAGCTACAAGGGCTCCTGTAGAAATTCCTGTAGAAGCTGATCCCATAGAAGTCCAACACCAGCAGCAAGGGACAAAACATATGAAAGTTGAAAATGCACATGCAACTCAGATCCAACACAAGAATAACCTACAAAAACACATAACAACACAAAAACAAGTAGAGATAGCATGCATGAAGGAAAATGAAGGCATGCAGTAGACAAAACCACAACACCTCACAGTCAATGGTAGCAAATACACTTGGATTACAGGTGAGTAGCTAAGTCACTCCTCTATCTGAATTTGTGTAATTGGGAATCATACAAAGACATTGAGATGGTTGAAATCAAAAGAGGATAAGGTGGCCAATTAACTTGGGAACCTTCATTTAGTTGACTCCGCGTAACCGAGATATCACCCACACATGCGCATAGTCAACTCAAGTAAAAGATGCAAAGGATAGGTAGCTGAAGGAAGAGTTAACTTCGATGCAGTAATGAGGAGATGATTACGTGGGGCAGGGGTCGTGATGACCAAGTAGGGGAGGACCAATGGTCCTAATCTGGGCAACGTACACCTTGCTAGCTCAGCACTCATAACCGAAAATAGACATAAAAATTAATGAGCACTCCTCCCGTGCATTCTCACCATATTTTCTTCAATTTCTCCTCATAACTCAGCCACACAGTAGTCTTCTTATGCCCCCACAACCTCGTATGTACCATTCTCCATCGATCTCCTCCATATTTTTTCTCTTGGCATCTTGTACAGGAGCCCTACAAGTTTTCTACAGGAAGGATAGCGGGCTTCGACAGGAGGGGCAGTGAGTCATTTTGAAGGGAGGAAATGTGGTTTTTGGCATGAATTTTAGTCTGAAGAGGTAGGGTTGATGAATGCCCTCTATTTAATATCAAAATGTGAAAGAGTTGGTCTCAAATTAAAAATAAAATGAGTCTTTAAGAGGGTAGAAATACATAAAAAAATAATTATGTTTAAAAACAAAAACACAATCCCCTTTGTTTTTCTATTGCACTCAAAATTCTTTGTCTCCACCTCCATATCTGATTTTTCAAAAGAAGTACAGGCATTATGATAGGGAGGTTATGAGAAAAGAACCCACTAACTCCACTAGATCCATGCACATCCTCAAGTGGTGGAAATATTTACAAGGGCAAATTGGATGAATTTGTTTGAGAAGTTTAGAGGGTTTTATGATGAAATTGCCCATGAATTTTCTCTCTCTTTGGTCCCTCACACAAGAAATCATGCTACTGTAACCATTAGAGGCCTCTCCATTGAAATAACCGTTGAATCCATTAGTAGGTTTACTACCCTTCCTCTTGGGTTGCCTTGGAGTAAAGATGAGAAAATAATTGGCTAGGCTGCCAAGAGGAAATTTTTCCAAGATAATGAAACCCCTGTTGAAGACAAAAATGGAAATAGGAGGGCTAGTGTACCATATTCCTAAGATGAGATTAGCTACCAAGTGATCAAATACATTCCTTGTGAGGGGAGGCACAACATTGTTTATGGATATCATTTCAAAATCCTCCAAGAATTGAGATATGGCATGGATACCCCAGCACATCAAAAGCTTAGTATCCCTTACTTTCTCCTTGAATCCCTCATTGACTCGAGCACCAAGGTACAAGAAAGAAATTCACAATAGCTAGCTCACCATGGCCTAATCAAGATCTTAGTAGAAGAATCCCTCCATACCCTTACAATCCCTATACCATGGGAAGTTTTCAGAAATATGACACCTGAGGATGACATCAAGGCATTAACCTATGATGTTAGTCCTAAAGTCAGTGTGGAGGGAGAACAACAAGGAGGAGAAGATGAAGCTAGTGGTGACATAGCAGAGCAAGAGATGAAGGAGGAAAGAAAAGAAATGGATGAGCGGAGAGTTGAAGAGACAGAACAGGAGGTAGAAAAAGAGACGGAGCAAGAGGAGGAAAAAGAGACAGAAGAAGGAGAAAATGAGGCAGAAAGGGCAAAGCAAAGAGAAGAGTCTCCTGAAACTTTGGAAAGAGAAGCAGTAGCTACCCTCACTGCCCTTAGTACACCAATCAAGCAGAAGTAGAAGAGGAAAGAAAAACCTCCATGTATTTCAGGGCAAGGAAGAGTACCAAAATTAAAACAGGCAAACCTCAGTGCTCATCAAATACTCGCATTAACATTGAACATTCACCATCTACCAAGGTGAAAGAATCTCCTTCCAAGGCACCCAAAACCTATGAAAGGAGGACAACAAGGTCTTCTACATGGAAGGGAAAAGAAATTCTACAGGACCCATAACAGTCCTATAGGAGGCTAAAATAGTCCTACAGGAGACACTATCCAAACTACAGGAGACACAAAAACATGAGGAAAAGATAGGAGGATAGCTAGAGGTGAAAGAGGAAGCACAAGAGTTACAAGAATCTGACCCCCAGCCTAATCCTGAGTCCTATTATAGACTACTTGAGGTAGGCAAGATAATCCCACAGAAATTTGCAATTCCATTGTTTTTCGAATTGGAAAAAGAGAGAGTGAGAACGCATAGGTGGATGCAGATAGCCAGGTATAATCCCATAGAAATTTGCAATTCCATTGTTTTTCAAATTGGAAAAAGAGAGAGTGAGAATGCATAGGTGGATGCAGATAGCCAGGTCTAGAGGAGTTGAGGATATTGGCCACATGGAAGAAAAACTCAGGGAAATGGGCAGGGAATTGAGTGCTCTAGGAGACAGAGAAGTTGTTACAAGAAGCCACCTTGATAATGAGAATGAATTACTAAAGAGGCAACTGCAGGAAAAAGAGACTCATTTGGCATACATGGCCAGCTTATCCATAGAAGCATTACAATGCAGAACACCGACCAAATCTTATGGCCTCTATTTGAAGGATCAATGGCTTCAGTTCCAAATAAAAACTTTACCACAAAGAGGCATAATTCCTTTCCAAGACTATAGGTAGTTCATGGATTTGTGTGACCAAAGCACCTCTGAGGACAAAGAAAAGATGGCAGAGTTCTATCTACACAACATGGCCCTTACAGACCTGAATGTGTGGGACCCATATGCCAAGCTAGAGGATCTACAATTTATGGCCATGGTGTCATGAGTGAACCATGAAGAATTGAGGGTAGAAGAAATGAAAATATTGTTAATAAAAGAGCAGAATGAACCATTGATGATAAGAGTTGAGCCATCAAATCCTATGGCACTCATTAGCACACACAACCTGCTTGCTAATGACCCTCTGCTTGCCCCTAAATATCTAGCTGATTAGGAACAAGCCATTGCACACTTTGAAGATATGCTTAGGCTACTTGGGGATGACTGTGTGCATGCATACATGATAACATGGAACACCCTACCCCACAACTTGCATATAAGAGAATAACATTCCCCCATGAGGCTGAAGGAGGCATTGAAAAGAGTGCCAATGTACAAGCACTCCAGGCAAAGGCTGAAGGTAAACTAGATTGGCCTCAAATTGAGTCGTCAACTCATATTAGGCATGTTGGAAGGCAGAAGAGAAGAAGAAGAAAAGGAGTAGTGGAAGTATGTAGAAAAAAGACAAGACTTTATGGAGAAGATGAGTAAACCACATCAGAAGCCTGAAATTTTAGGGAGGCCATCAGGGCCATAAAAGACTAAGAGATTGACTAGGTTGCTCAGAGGATAAGCAACACCTTTAGTAGGGGGTGATGATGAGCCTCATAAATGGGTAATTGTATGTGCTCATTTTACCTCTTAACCTACTCAAATCAACCATTCTCTTAGCTTATTGTATGATTTTCTGATTATATTTATGCTTACAAGGTGAGTTGAGTTAGTTATTATGCCATGTGGTCTAACATGTATTTAATGTAGAGTATTGATGGATTTCGAGGTGAAAGTCAAGGATCTACTGGTCAAACTACAACAATAACTTGAAGTATACAGAGAGGAGGACTTATATTAGGGAATCCCCCTCATTTATTGCTCCTCACTTCCAATTCCCCTTCACTTAGCTCGTAGTATAAGTAGCCGAATCATGCACTAGAAGGCAAAACAATGTAAACTTTGAAATGGGAACTATAAACTCAAAACAGGAACTCTGGCCAAAAGACCCCAAAAAAACATCAAAAACAATGCTAAAAACGAAAAGTGTGTATACTGGAACGATGTTTTTATTTTTTAGGCGTCAATTTTGAACATGTTTTAAAAATGGCAGTGACTACGAAATTTACTATGAAATTGATCCAGGTGGATATTGGTGGCCACCTGCCAAGTCCATCTGGAACCCCATCATTGTTTCTCTCAGCATCTTCAGTTTCCTTAATTGTAGCACAACTTACTATTTTTAGCAGTTTTTCGGGTCCTGAACTTCCGGAGCCGTTTTGAGGCCCTAAACACGATTTTTTGGGGAATCCAGGGCAAACATCTGGTCCATGGAAAGGGACCAATGTTGCCCTTCCCAAAGTGGTAGTTCTCGGATAGATCTTTCTAACGAGCTATCATACGCGTCAAACGGAGATCGTATGCCAAGTTACGACCCCGGGAAATTGATGTACCAATTTACCCAAAACGGGGCCCACAATTTGGCGTTTCATCTTCTAAGGGTCGGTTTTGGAATGTGAAGGGTTTTCCATGGTTTCTCAATAATAAATAGGCCTTCGAGCCTCATTGTAACACAAGTTCGGAACAGTTCAGAGACATTTAGCCGCACA
>APFE031581596.1:44831-61880 GCA_000404065.3 Pinus taeda
ATGATACAAATGAAAAGACCTCCTTTCTATATATAGGAGTCTAAGGGGTCATTATATAATCAGAGCCGACATAACAATGATAATGTAAGGGCACAATAATAACAATAGTGGGCTTCTATGGGGCACAATAGTAACAATATGGGCACTACTTGGGTAAATCAATATGATAATAGGGTTGTAGTAATGATAATAAGTGGTTACACTAGTATTATAGTGGCCTAACATTTTCTGATGATGATCCACCTAAGAAGTACAAGACCAAAGAATTAGAAGTCAAGGGATTATGATAATAAGTCGTCTCTCTCTCACATAACCCTATTAGTCTTTTATTTTTGTTTTGTATTGTTTTCCTTTATGTTTTAATTTATATAGTTTATAGGTCTAACATGTCTTGTTTGAACATTTTTCATTTTGATAAGGTTGTAGGTATCCCTCAAAAGGATTGGGTTAAGAGGGAGCGTCCACCATTTTACCAAAAGATAAGTATTCTATTATTGGTTTCATATTTTCATGTTTCATTTCCTCCTGAAATTAAGGCTTATTTGTATTGTATACAATAAATTTTCTCTTTATATTTTCCATGGATAGGAAAGATTGTTGATTTCTCAAGGGTTATGGAGGAGAATTCAAAGGATAGACTTGAAGCATGAAATAAGTTCTATTGAAGTTCATCAAGATTTGATTTCCTACAAGGTTTGTTAAGGAACAAATCAAAAGTATTCCTTAGACTATAAAATTTGTTATAAATTTCTCTTCATATAAAAGTATGATCATTCTTCTTTGAAAATTTACATTACTACAATTGTTATGTCTAGGGTTTTGAATCTCAGAGACTCTTGTTGGGGTGATTAATCAGTAGATTGAATCTACAGTCATTATATTTTCATTTGATCATTCTTATGGAACAATAAAATGTTCACTATAAAACTCTAACCTAGGGTTTGTTAATCTTCATTATGAAACCCTAGTCTCCTCAAGGTTCTTGATGAAATCTAGAAAACTTATTCATTCTATGTTTAGCATTTTTGGTATTATTATAGAAAACCTAATTCTTTAGGGTTTGTTGTTAATGTACAATTTATGCATTATAACCCTATATCTTTAGGGATTGGTAAATTGGGGTATATGAGAAAAACCCTTATAATAGTAAGATCCTAGGAAAAAAACCGTAGTTGTATGTTATTATGATCGAAACCCTAGCCTGGTGAGAATTGTTGTATATATAACTTTGATGCATTAATTCTTGTGTATTGGGTTCACTTAGTAGGTATTGTTGTGAGATGATAGTTGAAATCCTATATATATTCGAGTATGCTAACTTAATTGTTGATACTCATGTTTTGATTTTTAAAATCGGGGTTTATAACAAAACCATCATAGAGATTTATATTCTAGGAGATAATGATCTTGTTTTCAATTGTTGATATGAATTTTCTTTGATGATAAAATATAGGGCTTGAAACAAACCCTCGTAGATTCTATCATGCAGTTCTGAAAGTAATATTGAATCCATAGATTTCTAGTACTATGATTTGATTGTAAGGCCTTGTGCCTTGATGATAAAGTCTAGTGTTTGTACAACAACAAAAAACCCTTGATAGAAATTGAAGTCTCGTACATGACTCTTATGAATTACGAATTGAACTAGGCTTAGGTATTTTGTGTCTAAAGTTTGAATGTCTCCATTATAGTAATATGATTTAGTTAACTTCATGCTTTTGTATAATTGTACTTTGTTTTACTTGTTATTAATGTTTTGCAAGTGTATGATCTTCAAGATATTGAAGATATTCGTGATTGAATATGTTTATGAACATGATAAGAATGATGATGATCAAGATGACCCTGATAAAGTCATGAATAGTTGAATCTTCTGCGATGTTATAAAGGAAGAAATTTTTTATCTCCCTAACTTGAGAGAGAGTGTGGTTAGAAGAAAAGAGTACATCCCCCCAATTGAGAGGGAGAGCATATTATGATGGATATATTGTAGAATAAATCACATAACGAATAGATCTTTTCTATGGTTGGTGCTACTAAATAGTTGAAAGAAGAAGAAAGCTTCTAAAAAATTACTTATGTATAACTTGATGATGAAAACAACATATGAATGAATGAGGACCCTAAAAATTTGTGTTTACTTGTATTCATATTTGAAAGTTTGTTTTTAATAGGGGTTTGTGTTTTTATAGGTAAATACTTCCATAAAAAGGTTGAACGTTCTAGAAGCATGCTTGGACAAATGAATATATATCTAGTTTGATATATATTGTTAGATCATCTAATTGTGGATGCTTGGGAGGACATCTAGCCATCCTATGTGTTGATGTTAGATCTTGAAGAGGGAGGGTGGCAGTATTCATGGAGCTCCGACCATGGATAAAAAAATAGATCCTTGGGTTAATGGTTAGAAGGCAAGCCTGATGGTGCTTAGACTAGGTGAAATATTTAGTCCATCTTAGTCCCACCCAGATAGATTACCTTCGTCAAGTTTCTAGTCCGCAACACTGAGCGTACTAGAACTCTTCATAGTTCATTTTGGAGATCTTCCACGTACCTCTATATATGTAATGGACCTAGTCATACATAATTTTTTTTTTTCCATTCAGTTTCTCGCTTTGGTGGGTTCCCATGATATCAAAAGCATATAAGGTGTTTGATGTACTACTAGATTTCTCGGCTACTTAATCAGTTTCCATGTAATGCATCATGATTTCCTATATTCTCTACAATAGTTAACCTACAACTACCTATATTCTTCTTTTCGAAGTGTTACAGTACAACATTGTTTCAATTTTTCTCTAGTCTCCCACCATTCATTTGGTTACAAATAATGTTATCATTTGTTAAAGTTGAAAATTGCATTAAGGTTGATTTAAGGTTGATTTAAGGTTGCATTAAGGTTGATTTAAGGTCGATTTAAGGTTGTATTAAGGTTGATTATCCCATATATTTCATGGAATTATCTACCTATTGTTTGACCTTCAAGGATAATCTAATTTCCCCCGTCTCTTATGTTACCACCCCTAGCTCATTAGACTATGGAATGGTTGGGGGAACTATACCGTTGGTACCTTGGTCATTACATTACCTCGTCTAATCTATTCGCTCTAATCTATTCGCTATAAGAGCCACATGAGAGCCAACACCCTCCTACTTATGAAATTTGTACCACCTACCATATCTTGTTCCATTCAAAGCATGCCATGCGATCCTGGCCATGTGATCTCGTCCTTGCCAGGGGTACTGCCAATAACCTCATTATTATCCCCACAATGTGACTTCAATGGTTCAGATTTGCTATTGGTAGATATAGTGCGTTGGATACAATTCTTCCAACCCTAACTCATCATTTCATGGTTTCGATCCCACTCCCCTTGGAAACCATTATTTCTTTTGTGAGGTTTACTTGCATACTAGTTTCTCTGCCCTCACAGCTTACCGTACTACAATAATGTAGGTGGTTATTTTGGTTCTCAAGTAGTGCCATGGCCATGCTAGTGTAATTGGAAGCCTAGACCTGTGAGGGGTTTATCACACTTTGTATGGAACCCTTAATCCATCTCACTCAGATTCGAGGATCTGCACTTGCTCAGGTAAAAGTATAGCCCGTATTTTTTTCATTTTGGGTTTTGATTAAGAACAACTCCTCAACTCTGTGCAAACTGAGTAATATTTGCTTATTTGTATGGATTTGGTGAGATTATACTGGGGAGACAGGTGGATACACAAAAGGGGAAATCGTCCTCCTCCTTCAAGAGAATATATTGGGTTTCTCTTTTCTATTCTTAGTTATCTCCAATCTACAAAAATTTCTTGTTTGTCTACTCTACACTTCCTCACTGCCTTACTTTGTTTACCAACTTACTATGCAAGTTTCTTGAGTTGTAGCACATAACAATTATATTCCCAAAGAAGGTATGGTGGCTTGGTTTCGTTATTCTTAGCTATGGTAGTTTCCAGGATAGGCAACTGTTAATTTCTTAATTCAATTCTAACTAACCTCTCTTCTACTTGGTATGCCCCCACAGGTAATCCCCAAAGCCTTTTTATGCAAGCATTGTATTTGTTTGAATATTCAACATGCTAATCTAAGGCTTAGGAATTATCCAAGTTGGTTCTGGTTCTCAAATCCCGTATTCTTACCAGTCTTACAAAACATGTGCCCCTTTGCATTTGAAGCCTTCCATGGATCTGTCGAGTTCGTTTGTAGCCATTCAATGTGTGTTAAATTACCTTCTAGGTACACCTCAGAAATGTTGAAAAGAACAAGGTTGAGGCCTGTATCAGTTTTATCTTTCTTCTGCCATATATATATATATATAATGGATGGATATTCACCCTAGGGTTTGTTTGATGACCACAATGCGCTACTTTCATATTTTTCTTTCTAACTTTTATATGTGAAATTATCCTATTTGATCTTGTTTACATTTATATTGAATGGCCACAGTCTTGGATAATTCTGTTTTGAGATTAATTAACTGATGTACTCATCTATAATTTATTAGATTTTTCCCTTTTGATTTTCTAAAATTATTTATGTCATGGACTATTTGTTTCACTACTATGATAATGGGTAGGTTATTGTTGTCTTTATGGAAAAAATTGTTCTACAATTATTTGTATATAGATGTTATCCTTCGTAATTTCAATCTTATATGTAACGTTGAAAATGATATCCCTCTACCAACTTATGTTAAGGTGTTTTTCTTGATGATTTGTATATGTATTACTACTCTTAATAATTTCCTTTATAAAGGTAGAGTTGTACATGATATTCATTTGTTAGCCTTTGGTTGAGCTCAGGAGGATATGGTGTATATGTTATGCTCACTGTATGTCTTCTAATTGATTAAAAGAATCACTTTGATGTAATTTATATGCCTCCTCGGTTACAACTCCTAACCAACATTCCAAATATTTCAAATAAAGTTATAATATGTTTCCCTAATTGTTTAATTTACAGTTTATATTTATGCTGAGAAATCAAAGTAGTAGTATTTGATCTGGGTGTTTGTTATCTGAGGTTTGATGAGCATATGAATGCTAATTCCTAATTTACATATAAACTAATAATTTCTAGGTGCACTTTGTCTTTACTATAAACTTATATGTGTGATATTACAATTTCGTCTTTTGGTGTGAATATCTGCCTCACCATCTTCTAGAGTTAATGAATGGATATCTTAGGGATTGAAAAGGAAATAAATTCTAGCAACTCAGTGTGCACACCATTTAACACTGAAGCTTCCTGCATATTTATTCATATTCTCGTAATTCAATGTATACTTATTCTTAAAAATGGGTTTTCTTACCTGTGAGTTTAATCACAGTGGTTAGGTACAATTATTCCACATGTTGTTTAGTTTGATTCAAGAGGTTTCATTTTTGTGCTGATAATTAAATCAGCGAGGTTTAATTTCGCTTCCCCATTCCATGCGTGGGAAGTGACATGTAGGAATTCTCTTGCATTTACCTGCAAAATGGTTCCTAGATGTTCTTCTTCCTTTCCTTAGAGAGTTGTATGAATAAGGTCCCTTCTCTTGTTGAAAATCTCCAAATTTCACTAGATCCAACCTATTAACCATTGCATTTTGGTTACCGAGTACTCTCACAACAATGTAACCATTCAAGTATACATTTATGTACACAAAAGTCGCACTTTCATACTAAGTGTGCTTGCATGAATGCATATTTACTAGCATTCTAGTGCTTTGTTTTTCTCTTTTACTTTTAGGGTAATAAACATATCTGAATAAAAGTTTCCACTAGATTAAATACATATTAGGGAGTGGTTGTAGTCAGTTTTTTTATAACTGATCAAACCAACGCTCTAAATCAAATCTAAATACATTCATACCAACAGAACTACAGGGCCTCTATAGCTATATTTCTTAAAGAAACCATAAAGTTACTGGAGCCACAACCATGCAAAGATTATGACCTTATTGGGTATATATGCATCTATATTTCCTTAATTAAATACCCACAATAAGAATAAATTTATGATTATTCATGGTTAGAAGGTTGAGCAAAAAGTAATCACATTAGCCTCATTACAGTAGAAAATTTATAAGAAAGAAATACTCGGTTACCAGAAGTTCATATTACTAGGAATCTTAAATAGATTGGAAACAAAAACTTGCCACACAACCTTGAACCGTTACCTCCAATTCCCCCTAAGATGAGATCTATTTTCTTCGAAGAATCAACAACCTTTTTTGTCTTAGTGAAGGCATTTTTATGCCTCACTTTCCCTAGCAGACTTTCTATAACGTCATCTTTTTTTTCTGGGTTTTTCCAATCCCCATAACATAGGATTTTCTTGTTTTTTTTCCTTTTCTTGAAAATTACTCTTTTTCATCCTTCAAAGCCCACATTTTTCTAATATGATGCTTATTCACCCATTCCAGTGTTGTTTCCCCACACTTAGTGATTTTCCCATATTTTTCTCTTATTATCTAGTAAATCACATGCTTTCACTACATGGGTTTTTTTGAAGTGATTTGGGAAAGTTAAGTATTATTATTATTTTTTTCCTTTATCCAATCTATCCATCCTAGATTATGGATTAGGATAATGATCTCATTCTTTACTATGTTCTTTCCAGATGATTTCTTCAAAACCCATATTTAATTATTTCAAATTCAAATAATTACAATATCATAGCCTTTTCTCCATAAATAAAACCTTCTACATCATGCCATTACTATTAGTATTTCAACTTCTTAAACAACAACATATTAACTATAATAGTTTCAAATAGAGGGGCATTACAATATATGTAATTATGAATAACTCCATAGTTAAGTGGGAGTGTTGACAAATGTAACCAGTGTCAATCTTCATAATTGTACTTGAATCATAATGAAATATATTGATCAAAACAAACAAAAATATTTTTTATTATTAAATAAATTGACTTATTAAGTCATGGGTTTCATTCTTGGGTCGATTTTTTTATGACAAAGACTCCATTGAAGGATTCTAGGGTTTATGTCAAGTGTCCTTGTCCATGTCATAATGTAAAGAACCCTTCTTGGGATTTATTTGTCAAAGAATAAATTTATTTTATTGTAAGATAGGTCAATCAGGCCTCCTCCACCAAGTCGTCCTAAACTAGACGGCATAATCACTATATAAACATAGAAATGCGACCTCATTTAACACTCACTCACAACAAGTTTGATCTGCAACTTCAGGGGCTATAAATGTTCATTTTAAAGGAAGAAGAAGAAGAAGAATAGTGAAGAAGAATGAGGTCTCTCACAAGCATAAGAAGTCAAAATTATCTCTCGTTTTCCCACACGTGTGAATTTGATAAGTTGCTGGAGGGGCCAAAATTCTACAATTGCTAGGAAACCTAAAATTCTGAATTTCTTAGTGATGTTGTCACTAAAATTTATGGGTTGGTGTTGGGTTGAAGCTATTGTACAGGAAGAGACTATTCAAGTGAGCTAAAACGTATTGGGAGGCTTGATTTGTGGAGGAGGAAGGTTTGTTAGTGTAGTGTCTTGGTCTATCTCATTTTAATGGCTGAAGGAAGAGTTCTTTACTGGGTTTTCCTTTATATAGGGGCTTTTCCCTCACTAAGTTGCTATATCTAGTGCCCCTGATCTTTGTGTTTTACTTTTTGTAATTACTTGATAAACTAATATAAAAATGAACATCATAAAGATAATAAGAATTCAAATATATCACAAATAATTATAAACAAAAGAAAATATTTCTTCCTTTTTAATTTTCTAACAAGCGTTGTAGAAATAGAGAAAGTGTTACCTAAACTACCAAAAGTTTCCTATGAGAAACATTGTGCGGACAAATAAACTATTATTGATTTGTTTTCCATTTTCGAGAAATATGTCACATTTAAAATAAACCATAGAAATGTGATTATACAAATACAATTATGATTCTCTTTGTTTACATTGTTGAGGAATCTAGTGATAGTATAGTTCTCGTTGATTGTATTGTCAAGCAATATTAACGTTACATTATACTTTATGGTTGAATAATTTGACTATGTTCGATGAATATTTCAGTTTGTTAAATGATTAGGATCTAATTTCATGCTATGATCAACTTATTTACTATTATATCTAATTGCTTTGTCAAGAAATCCACCATTGACTATTGGTGAGGGGTACATATCCGTACCTCTAATATTAACATCGCCTTCTACATTATGGTTCAAGAATTTGAGCATTTCTTAAGATTTTTAATAGGGAAATGACATCTTATTTTATCTTTTCATTATCTAATCTATAGCTATTAATATTGTACAAAAAATGTATTCCTTTCTATTTCTTTGTTCAAGTTCTATGTTGTGTACCATGCTCTCCACTAAGATTGTTTACTATTTTTTTATTGTAATGTATCGATGGTTCATTGTGTTATGTCATGTAAGTTTTCTTTCAGTATGATTTCTTACAATAATTTATTGATTTATCAAATTTGGAAATTCTATAATTAGTCAAACAATATTAAAAACTATGTGAGGAGTTTCTATATTTCTAAGATTTAACGATTATGTGGATACTTAATACTTGTTTGGTGCCTCCTGAAAGAAAATATTTGTTTAATAATATTTAACAACGATTTTGATGCTTTTCATTTTAACTCAAAGTGTCAAAAATCTACAATGCAAAATAAAAGCTTTGAATATTACATTGTTATTTCGTTTTTAGTTTCTAAAAATTTTAAAATAAAAAAGTTTAAATAAAGTATAAAACATGTTGCACTTAATTGTGTTTAAAACTCGAGTTTTACATTTCCAAAGAGATGCGTACAATTACAAGATTCCATCATCTTTCAAGTTATTTCCATAGTTCATTGAGTTGTTAATGTTAATACATTCCGAAGAGGTGTGTAGGAGGATTTGATCCCTTTCCCACTTTTAAAATAAAAAAGTGTAAATAAAGTATAAAACATGTTGCACTTAATTGTGTTTGAAACTCGAGTTTTACATTTCCAAAGAGATGCGTACAATTACAAGATTCCATCATCTTTCAAGTTATTTCCATAGTTCATGTAGTTGTTAATGTTAATACGTTCCGAAGAGGTGTGTAGGAGGATTTGATCCCTTTCCCACTTTGTTGTTTTTTCTTTTGCATTCAGCGTAATTCCCCGCGCCCCCCCTCCCCACCACCTTTCTCTCCCCCTTGAGTATTGATATTCTTTTATGGTATTTACTAACATTATCTATTATGTGTTGATTCTAATATGTAACTAGTTCATTTTTCTATGCTATGTTTTCCTTTATGTGATGTCTTTTTTTACATTGTCTTACTGATTCATCAAAATTATAAATCCTCTAATTACTAAAAATATATTAGAAAACATATTTTTTTGTTTGTTTGTAACACATTGACATATTTATAATAATTTGTTATTATAACCAATTTCTATCAAAAAGGTCTTCCACACAAAATTTAAACAAGTTTCTTAACGCATCATTATCATATATAACTCAAACAAATTTGTAAATTGAATACTTATTTGAATAAATGACCTACAAAATAGTACGACATAACTTAGAAGATAATTTGCATGTACACATACATGTATATTCAACAATATTGCAATATTTTTTCTTTATATAGTTCATGGTAATGTTTATACATTACGTGGATTAAGATTTGTAATCTCGCCCACCTAATCACTTTTTCATTTGCAGTCTGCATAATTCTCTCCTACCCCCTCCCCTATTATCAATTATTTATGTTTTTACTATGATATTTACTATGGTTTTCATTGTCGTGTGTCATGTATTCTTCTTTGCATTGTGATTCATTACGTTGTTTTATTGATTTATCAAATTTGCAAAATATTTCTATCAAAAAGGCTTTGTCATGCAAAATTTAAACAAAATTTTAAACTAATTGATATCATACAAAGCTTAAACAAATTTTTAAATAAAATAAACAAGACAAAAACATAGCTTATAAATTATATTGCATGTATATATACGTGTATATTCCATACTATTTAGATATGTTCTTTTTACTATTCCAAAAAGAATACAATATATAGCCTTTTGGCATATACTGAATTTCAAAATTGGTTACGAAAATGGAAAATTTTTGTAGAAATTTCTTTACTAATGATTCATTGTTCCTATAGGTTAATGCTTCTAATGATTATGCTGAAAAAATGTTGGTTTGATTGATTTTTCCATTTCTTGCAATTGCTCTTCTAACAATGTTCTTACAATGTTCATTTCATCTTCGAGCCACCTAATATTTTGTTGAAGTTGCAATATCATATACATTAGGGTTAAAATATCTTAGCTAACCATTAAAATATCTTGGATAAGCATTAATATATCTTGGCTATGTGCATATACCTCTTCTTATGTGATTTTGCAAATTTTGTTTTGGGCCATTGTTACAATGTTGGTATGAAATTCAAAAAACAATGGACAAATGATAAAGAAATTATGAAAACACTTATCAATTTGAGAAGAAATGAAGCAAGTCATTTTCTTAAAACCTTTTGTTGCAAATTCCATACTGACGAGTCTAGATTAGAAGAACATTGGTAAATTTCTTTCCTAAAACTATTAGAAACTAGCTCAAAACCAACAAGGCTACATAATTGCATCAAATGTGATAAGTAATGAGAGGAAATGAAGCAAGTCATTTTCTTAAAACCTTTTGTTGCAAATTCTATACTGACGAGTCTAGATTAGAAGAACATTGGTAAATTTCTTTCCCAAAACTATTAGAAACTAGCTCAAAACCAACAAGGCTACATAATTGCATCAAATGTGATAAGTAATGTAAATCAGGAATTGAAATGAAAGTTCTTAGAGGACATTTAACTACTATAGATTTTAATGGTATTCTTTAGCCAATGGTTGTCATCAATTTGGTTAGTAATGATTTTCTTCATTGGTAATTAGAAAAGACTATTATGAAATTAGTTACCTCAAATTATATTTGTTTTTCTGAAATTCAAATTCGAGATAGTCCAATTGATATAATTATCTTTCATGATTTCTCTATTTAGCACACTTTATAAATCTATATCAACATATTATTTTATTAATATCTTAAATATCATTCTATTTTGATTAATTAAATATCTCCTTCCAATAAAAAACAAGTATTTTTGGCTTTTATTTAGTGAACCAACACGTTACCTTGTTCTGCTATCAACTAATAGTTTTCTATGAAAATAATGTGAATGAACGTTTGTCAAATACTAAGTGAATTAATGATTTTACATTTGTCAATCGAACCCATATTATCCAATAGTAAATGAACTATGTTTTCAATCTATATGAAGAAGAAGTGTTGTGTGGGAAAACAAATATATGAATCATATTATAAATAACTCAATTAAGAGTTTGTAACTAGATATGCTATCTACAATTTTATGTTAAGCTGAAAACTATTATTATAAGCTTCCTTTGTAGAATGAAATCTTTCATTTTAAGATCTGCATAATGAAAGCTCCACACAAGACATATCGACTACGAAAGAAAAAATAACTTTGAAAATTAGATTGTAAACGTTTATTATTCTGAATGGATTAGACATTAGAAGTTTCTGGAATTTAACAATGCAACTGTAATTTACATTGTAACTGACACATGTTTATCAAAGTACGCAGAGTTAGCATGTGCATAATTTTTTGTTTTCCTTGCTTCGCATATTCCCTCTATGGATACACTTTCTGGTGTACTCTCATACATAATTATTGCGACAATATCCACACAAATTTTGTTTGTATATTGAAATAAATGTGCGGAAAAATGGCTATGTGAAGAAAGTAATGAACACTTTACACTACAATGTACTATATGTCCATATACATTCATGCATGTGACATCTTTGGCGCCAAAATTCAAACTTCAGTCTTGATACATAGTAAATGCGGAGATGTAGAAGTCCGCACAACCAGAGAAGCTTTTCATAAAAGGTATTAGGCTAATGAACATTGTACAATAGAAAAAACAACCTAAAAAATAGAATAAAATATTTAAAATAAAATTCCTCCTCCATAAATTTCTTTTTTCCAATTATAAATCTTTAACTTTTGCCTTATTTTATACACATATTTTCGCATTTTGAAATGATACTTTTATTGGTAAAACAAAACTAGTAATTACTTCATCCTCATAATTTGATTTTCTAATTGTGGTTATATTGTTTTAAAAATGAAATTGCTATACTTAGCATTATAATTTCCGCAATGCAGATGTGTGAGAATGCAAACGAAGCATAATAAAGGCTCTGTCTGCACTCTACATATATTGTTTAGAAATTTTCCATTTTTCCAAAATTTAATAATAAATTTCATCAAAATATTTATTTCCTTAATTAAATAAATTGATCTAACAGAGCCAAATAAAAAATCTTTCAAAACTATTTATCTATTCATTCATTCATTTTAGCATTGCTTTCAATTGAACAAAACACGATGTTTTTTCACTCAAATCAAGTTGTTCTACAAAATGAAACACCAATTATGACTAAATAAAATTTAACTTTAACTTTATGACCAAATCCAATTTATTTGATAATATATTCCATCAACTTATAAACACGTCATAGACTTGTGATACAATAAATTATTTTGCTAAAGTTAAAAGCAATATCTCATAATACATTAAGTTGTGGTTTTTTTTCGAACTGTTCTTAAAAAAACCATATTTCATTTTGCAATAGTGAATGCTAAATTACTCTTTGTAATTAGTTTTTAGAGAAAGGAGAAATTCTTTGGGCGAAGTGAAACAGAAAGGGTGTGTGAAGAAATTGGATGTAGGGGGGTTTATTAAGTGGCAAGGACTATATCTATAACATCCCTATGATTCTGGTTTTAAAACAATTACTCTTTTTAGATAGGGAACTATTATTAGATTGAGTGGCTAGTTATTCCATGATGAGACTCATGTGATGATGTATTATTTTATTTTGATTTGACTTAATAAATAAATTTCTTGGAAATATTCAAAGAAAGAGCATTAGAGTTTATAATACTTCTTGCCAGCTTAGGAAAAAGTTATTGGTGTTCAAGTCCACATGATGGACCTTCCATAAAAGTCTCCTAAAAATCCATAGGACAGAATAAGTAACAATATTAACATAATGGAAGAGAAATATTATGTTAATAACTTATTTGGCGAGATAAATACTAAGTAGGTGGAATAAATCACACTAGGAGAAAAAAGATTGATTTAAAGAAAAATAATAAGAAAAGAAAAATCAAAACACAAAAAGGCCTAGGCAAAAAGGTGGCATCCTTAAGCATGACGATGCTAAAAATATGTTTGGAAGAAAATCTATAAAATAAACTACTAGCAAATCAAAGAAGTTGTCGATTCTTGATGGAAAGAAGACCTTAGTTCAAGGGGAACTATTAGAAATAGTTCAAGGTTGGGTAGAACGTGCTCAATTCTATCGTATTCCCAAAGATGTAATGGGTAAGAAAAATTGTGTTAAGTTCTTATTTGATGATTAATGGTTTAATTTATGTGTTGACATAATAGTGAAAACAATGCATGTTTGTGTTCAGATTTCATTCAAAATCTGCACGCGTAAATTATTTTTCATGCTTGTGTTCAAATTTCCTATTTCAAGATATGTATGTGTAAATTATTTATTCAAATTTCCTATTTCAAGATATGTATGTGTAAATTATCTATTACTGTCTTCTATGTGCTATTTTTTTTATGCAATCATGTAACAGGAAGAGATTGAAAAGAAATTTTGAAGGATAAACTATATTTGAAGTTAATACTTCATGAAAACTTAAAGATTAAGGAAGCATGTAATACTTGACAAAAATCGATAAAGGTGTTGTAGGAATCATGTTGTGATTATAATGATGTGTATAAATATAAAAGTAAGTATTGTATGCTATATGGAAAAGAAAAATTGCATCTACCGAAAAGAAAGACTTCATCTGTAGATAGAATAATTCATCCTAATAAAATGATTAGTCGCAATGTACACATCCTAAATTCAAGGAACTATATCGTATCTTGGTAATGAATTAGATGGAGAGAACAAGAAAAGTAATTGTATACGAGATCTAGTATGTCATTCAATTAGCTTAATTGTGCATATATATGCGTCATCTCCGTACATTGAAATACAGAGAGAGAGAGAATTGGTAAAGGTTCAATTCATAACTCTGCAAATATTCATCTCTTCATCTCATTTTGGGTGGTTACTGCAAGGTAGTTAGCTGAGACTATCAACAATATATATTATAAAATACAGAAAAAGAAGAAGAAATTAAAGCATTAGACTTGTATTACATGTAAATGATTGGCTTCCAAAGACATGATCAAACAATTTTAAGTTATATAGTGGAGTAGGAAATTGTTTCGGTGAGATCTAACTATGGTAAGACTTCTAAATTATGACATTGTGCATAGGGAGAGGTCCACGTTTTTCCTACGCAATAATCCTTTTTTTGTGAGCTTAATTTGAAGGGATTTGAAGTAAAGTGTAATGGTGATATGTAAACATCTTCCTAATTAGTATGTAATTCCATAAACTTTGCAACTGAATAAATTCCATCCAGACTTTGGTGAGTTTCACTTATAAACTAAGTAAAATATTGTGACTAATCATAAAGGGAAAATGATTTGAGACCTAGTTAGTAATTGAAGAGAATGAAGGGTAAATGAAAGATGGAACATGAACTAAACTAATGATGCAAATGCAATCCAACAGTAGTATTTTTATGAATTCATCTTTTACAAAAATATTATGCATGAGATGGTAAATAAATTCTACAAGAACAATTATAACTAAGGAAAATACCCACCATCACACCATCAAAATAAAGATCTTACATCGATATTAGTAAGAGTTCTAAACCTAAAAGAGCACAAAGGAAAATTATCCTTCAAATTTCAATTGAATAAGGAATTCAAGAGTGAAACAACAATAACACTCTAATGGACAAAAGGTTTACCTCATTGTATGTCATATATATTGAAAAGGTAATCAAAGTATAAATGAAAAAGGTTAGAAACACATAACTTCTATAAGTTGTAGATAGGTATCATTGAATCGGGATAAATCATAAATGAAAATTGAAACTCTTATGAATGTATGTGTTGTAGGAGAAGTGGTGGAAAAGAAAATGGGAGTTAAAAAGGAAGGTATGTTACAATATCAGATCATTCTTTCTTCCTTTACAATGTGCATATATCTAATTTAATTTCTGAATAGATATTTTGGTATTGATTTCTTTGACACTATTATAATTGAGATTGCTACTACTTTCTTATATTTCATTTTAAGTTTTTTTGTTTTTTGTTTTTTTTTTTAAACATTTGACCACATTGTTGTGCATTTTAATGCATGAAAGCAATTGCTAAAGATAAATAGAGCATGAAGCATAAGACATTAAAGACTAAAAATGAATTTACTAATATGAAACGATGATCTCATCAAAATTTAAATACAAATAAATGAAAATAAGGCAAAAAATACATATGGATGTGATAAAAAGAAAAGGGAAAGATCGAACAATTGAGAATGTTAGAAGAATTTGTAAATAAAATGAAATACTAGTTTAAGCAGAAAAATGATTATAGTGTGATAATTCCTTAGCAAAAAGTTGTTTCATTACCAAAAAAGGAAAAATAAACCTAGATCAAAAAAAAATCCAAGATCATTATTGCATATCCAAAAGTTATTAACTATGAGGGGTAGTTATGGAATAATATCCTTTGTTCTCAAGCCCTCTCATAGTTATGGAATAATATCCTTTGTTCCTAAGCCCACTGAAAGCGGAATTTGAAACTCAAAGTGTATATGTTTCAACATATGAGCCAGTCTTCATTCAAAGTGATCTAGTTTTTCCTTTAAATACCACTAACCCCTCTGTAATTTTTCTAATATATCTTGCACCTTCCACGAGTTGCATTGGAGATCATTCATGAATGAGATGATATTTCATTATGCAGATTTTTCTCTGAACTCCGCACAATACAAAAGATTTTGCACATGTACATCAAATTTGCTTATGCAGAATTTGGGGAGTTTTCATTTGTGTGAAGTTTTCTCCACCCTTCGTATAATGACAAAGATTGTGTACACTTCATACATCTCTGTTTCTTCCTTCTAACAACATTGAATTATTTCCTACTATAGTATTATTATTTGTAATTGTTTGAAATCTATGCAAAACTTGGAGTGTTTTTTAATTCACTACAACGATCACTATTGAATGCGATACATACTAGCATTAATATTGATTAATTAATGCATAATTAGTATTGCATGGGATGGAAAATTAGAGTTCCACTAATAAGAAACTATAGAAGTTTATATGGATGAGACTGACGATCACTATTGAATGGGATACATACTAGCATTAATATTGATTAATTAATGCATAATTAGTATTGCATGGGATGGAAAATTAGAGTTCCACTAATAAGAAACTATAGAAGTTTATATGGATGAGACTGACGATCACTATTGAATGGGATACATACTAGCATTAATATTGATTAATTAATGCATAATTAGTATTGCATGGGATGGAAAATTAGAGTTCCACTAATAAGAAACTATAGAAGTTTATATGGATGAGACTGACGATCACTATTGAATGGGATACATACTAGCATTAATATTGATTAATTAATGCATAATTAGTATTGCATGGGATGGAAAATTAGAGTTCCACTAATAAGAAACTATAGAAGTTTATATGGATGAGACTGACGATGAAACTATGTGGAATATATTTTCCACGCAAATTGCAAACATTACATGGAATATAACTACCTGCACTATGAAATATATTGATTGATTGAGGTGTCTCTCTAATGTTTCCAATGGGAAAGCTTGATGCGTTTACTACGACTTATTTTTTAGGCCTATATTTCTCCTCCTCTCATAAGAAGTAATGGCCTCTTTCTTTCCAGTTGAGAATAATTAATATCATTTTATTATTAATGGAGAAAATGGTTACATTGTTGTAACTTTCTCCCTATTTTAGGATTAGTTCCTATAGTTATGGGGTTTGGGTACAACTTCCTATTTCCTAGTATTGT
This sequence comes from Pinus taeda, assembly GCA_000404065.3. Lineage (NCBI taxonomy): Eukaryota > Viridiplantae > Streptophyta > Pinopsida > Pinales > Pinaceae > Pinus > Pinus taeda. Next base: position 61,867 of record APFE031581596.1, read on the forward strand.
ATTTAATGATGTAA